>JARQZK010002419.1:0-2500 GCA_030704885.1 Cynegetis impunctata | reverse complement strand
TTGGAGAGAATCTGTGTCGCCAAGCTGTTAGTTATTTAACTAATTTCTAATTTAAAACGTTTCATAATAATATTTTCTGATTTCGAATATCATAATTTCAAGTTAATAATAGATCCATTTTTGTAAAAAAAAAAATAATTACAAAACGGTGTTGTTCTTGTGCTAATTTCAATTAATAAGTGGCAACATTGGATTGTCGTCCATTCATTTTTACAACTCGTAGTATTTCGTAGTAAATAGTTTTTAGCCCTGTTACCGACGATCGGAAAATCGTAGTTTGCAGTGTTGCCTACTAGCGGAATTACTTCAAACTTTGAGTAATTGCGATCTTTTTCCATTTTTTGCGCTTCTTTCTGAAGTATTATTATAAAATTATAAACAATTGAAGATGGTTTGCCAGTGCCAAGTTTGTGGAAAATTAGACTCGTTTCATCCTGAATTGTCATTTCACAAGTAAGGTTTTGTTGATGTGATTACTAATCGCCATTTTGTTGAGGTTTCGTTCTCTCAGTGGCGTGGGTTTGTGTAGTATTTTGTATTTAGATTTATTATTTTTGACAAAATAATGTTAGGGTTTTCATAAACACTTATTGTGAATACTTTTTTCAAGATAGTATAATCCAAATCCGGCTAATCCCGAAAGAAGGAATCTGTGGTTTTCCCTTGTAGCTATAGATATGAACAGGCGTTTACCAAAACATACTGAAATATATTCTGATCATTCTGATCCATCTAATATTTGTATTCATTCAAATGGACGTCGGTATCTCAAGCCTGATTCTAATCCAGAACCTACTGATACATTATTCTAACAGTCTGTGATAACAAACTGTGCGACTTTGTTGCAAGCTGGAATTATCAGGTTCTCTGTCTCTTCTTTCTTTGTCTTGCATATAGGCAATGATTGATGCAAAACAAAGGATGATTTATGAATGAATGGTTATGTCTATCCGTTTTAAGGTATTTGAATGTACCTAACAAACAATGATTTCAAAAAGATTAGTGAAAATGAAGACAATTTCATTGTTATTATGTATCGCATTTATCTGACTTTATGTTAATATTTTTATTGGTAGATTTTATGTTATGATTCTTTCTGCAAAAAAAACACGAGGTCGTATTTTCCAACATTTATTTTCACATACAACTTCAACCCTCTTAGTCAATTTGGAAGCACTGAGGAGCTGAATAAAACCTTAAAACCAACAAAAAATTATCTACATGAAATGACGGCAGTTCGAAAAAAGTTTACACAACTCTATAAACGTAGAAACTTTCAACCATCTAACACAATTTGGAATGTTTTTGGATGTACAAAAAACCTTAAAACGCCGTTTAAAGCTCTATATAGATCTTCTTCTTCTTATAACGCCGTCTCCCTGCGGAGGTTGGCGGTCCAATTAGCTATTATGACTCGAGAAACTGAACCCCTGAAGATCTCTGTAGAGGTTCGTCCAAGCCATCTCCTCAGATCCTTGAGCCATGAGTTTTGGCGTCGTCCTATTGATCGTTTCCCCTGGACCTTGCCCTCGATGACCAGTCGGAGGGTTTCGTACTTTTCACCGCGCACGATGTGCCCGATGTATTGGAGTTTCCTCTCCTTGACAGTTGTCATCAGTTCCAAAGATTTGCGCATCATGTTGAGGACTTCGATGTTTGTCCGTCTTGCCATCCATGATATCCGTAATACCCTTCGGTACAGGTCGTAGCCTACCCAGGTATATCTCGAAAGCATCTATACGTTCTTCCATCTCCTGGTTAAACGTCCAGCTTTCACACCCATAGAGCAGAACAGGAAAAATATAACACCGTAACAATCGTACACGGAGCTGAAGGCTCAGATCACGAGATGTAAAAAGATTATATAGATACTCACAATTAATTTTCACATTTTTTGCCACCAGATCGAAACAATTCCGCTCTTGCACCTTCCCGCCACTCGCTTATAAGGGTTTGAAAATGACTAAATTTTGACTGAATCCATCCGAATTTTAACATTTTTCTACAGTCTCTCCAAATTCAGTTAGAAGGCTGAAAACGCTTTCGTTAATTCGGATGATAATTGGGATGTTTTATTTGGGTTTTTAAATGTTTGGTCATACTCGAAAACTTAACTTAAAGTGTTAAGAATTTTTATGTGAAAACGAACAAAAATGAGTGTAGAATACGACTTTACTGATATTGCTCATGCTTTTTTTTATCTTAACCGACGAGTCTCTTGAAATATCCAATGGAAATAAAATCATTAAATAATTTGGGTAAAATACCATATTATATTCATCAAAAGTTCATTTCAAATTTTTAGAAATGGAGGGTCATCTTGCTACGATATTTCAATCCTGTGGGAGCCCATCCTTCTGGTCTCATTGGGGAGGATCCGTCTGATATTCCAAACAACTTAATGCCTTATATATCGCAGGTAACTTTTCTAAAATCTAATTATTATCTATTTCAAATTTACGTCAATTAGCATTAGGTATAGGAAATCGTTCTACCCAGT
>JARQZK010002418.1:0-49913 GCA_030704885.1 Cynegetis impunctata | reverse complement strand
AGATCACCGGACATAACCCCATTGGATTTTTTCTTATGGGGTTATTTGAAGTCTTAAGTTTATTTGAATAGACCAAATAATATTGATGATCTAAAAGAGAGAATCAGGCAGGAAATAAGACTTATCAGTCCAGAAGTTAATTGAAAATGTGCAACGGGAAACATTGAATCGACTTCAAAATGTCTCGAAGTAAACGGACAACAGATTGAACATATGTAAAAATTAAATTAGTAATTACATTTGTGTGTTTTCATATCGTACCTCTCATTACCCACTATCTCCGTTTTCTGGCAATCCATCGATTGAGGCATAGGTATGTTCACAAAAAGTGATAAAAATTCATCGTAGAGTTGTAAAGTGAAATAATATACAGGGTATCTACCCTTAAAAAAAACTAATGACAAAGCCATAGCTCTTGAATGAGACACCCTGTATACAAAATTTTATTGCGAAAAATGCCCAAATAAAAATACTAATCGACCTGTCCGAGGATTTTTAACGTGAAATAGAAACCTTAATTTTTTAATGAATTTGTTCTCTTTCATCATGAGAGCACTATATATATATATATATATATATATATATATATATATATATATATATATATATATACATAGATTTCCAAATAAGCTCGTTTCTCTGAAGTTCACATAAATTAATTAAGAAGTTGAATAATCTATCGATTATAAAAGTTCTGTCCAAGTTTTCATTAAATAAACCAGATAAACAATAGTCTTACTTCCTGATGAAAGTAAAGATAATCAATAAACACAGCAGAATAATAAGCATCCATCCTCAAGGATGTTACGCAATATAAAACCGTTTTCAGCTATAAATCATCATATAAAACAAGACTGTCGGATTATGCGATAATGAGCAACAATATAAAGTCAACAGAATGAAGCTGATGGCTTTATACTGATTGCTTTAGCTGAAGAAGAACATTGTTATCCACTAAGGTTACTGCCACTTACAAATGAAATTGTTCTCATCAAGTATCGTGCAAATATTTACTAATGAACGAGTTTCATCGATACATAAATTTCCGCTATGAATCGTTGTTTGATGTGCACTAATTGCAAACTGATTCAAATCGGAATATATTTGTTGCAGATAAAAATTCCGAACTAAACTAGAGAATGTAGTATCTAAAATAGACTGTAAATTCAAATTAAATCACTAGTACTAGATTTGAAATCGAACGCTGTTGAAAGTTAAAATGTTTCTGTAAAGATCTTACAACTTCCCCTTTCTGTTACTGCTCCATATATAACTCATATTGTTAATGGTTGCTTGAATGTAGGCATTTTTCCGGATACATGGAGATATGCGTTGATGAAATCATTCCAAACTTCGTTTTCTCGACACTTTAAAAACTCAACTGGTTCCATTGGACCCCATGCAGCTATATTTCTTCTATATTCCCAAAACTCGACAATAAATGTGAACATTAGATCTACACAGGCCCTAACATCGATTCACTTCACTTTAATTTTCTTAAAATCAGGAAACAAATGTGTAACGTTTAACCTTGGCACTCGTATTTATATTGGTGAAGAATCAAATAAGTTCATGCAAGACTGCAAGCACCACAAGTCGTATTTCGTCCCTTCCCACGTCTGAACAAGCGTTGTGGCGGCGCTTTGCAAGTCTCTACACGTTGTACTGAATATGGAATATGCAAGTTTTTACATATAACAGTAAATATTTCACATATAACAGTCGCTGAGCTTCTTAAAATATTATCTGCCTATATTGATAGGTGAAGTCAAGCCAACATTTTAGTTCTCCACTATCGAAACCAGATAAGTTTTCGTGGAACCCCGCTTACGAATTGTGAACCCCCATTTTTTTTGTTACGCCAACGTAGACCCTCGTCGAGTCTCTCGTGGACCCCTGGGGCCCACCTGGGCCACTTTGCGAATCAATGGCTTAAATCAAATAAAGCTGAATCTCTTAGTGATCTTCGCCTAATAAGTATTCTTCCAGTACTGTCTAAAATTTTAGAAAGAGTTATTTATAGACAAATATACGATTATATATTTAAAAATATTATAATTACACATATAAAATGAGGCTCTCGAGAAGGCTTTAGTACATCTACCTTACTTCTAGATTTAACGGATAGCGTACTTCAATCATTAGACGAAGGAAAAGCTTAATCATTTTGGATTTTTCAAAGACACTTTGGATTTGATGAGATTTTCTCACGTTTTTTGGAATGTTATCTTTCAAACCGTTATCAAAAAGTAATAATCGCCAATGATTGATCAGTCACTTCAGGGGTACCTAAAGATTCTGTCCTTAGGCCTTTTCTTTTTTCAATAGGTATATATTGTGGATATTTTTAAATATTGTGGTAATTTGAAAGTAAATTCATTTGCAAATGATACATAACTGTAACGCTGTGGGTTGTTATCTTTAGTAGTACGACCGCGATTTGTATTATGAAACAAATAGAAATATGTTGATTTACTCCGGGTCAAATAAGCTGCACTAAAGAAAACTAATAAGATCGAAACAGCTGTATGTAGATTTTGAGTCGGGGTGACTTGACATTTTCTATAATTCGCTGTTGGATTATGAATGCAGATTTTGCGTCGCGGAATACACATAACCATCTCCCTTAGTTTAGATTTTATCAATTATTGAAAAAAAATTTTTTGTTCACTTTTTGCTATACCTATATATATATATATATATATATATATATATATATATATATATATATATATATATATATATATATATATATATATATAAGTTTCACTATTTAGACAACTTTCGAGATAGAGTGAGAGAATTACTTTCAAAGAATAAAAACGTTTTCATGAAGAAGCGATTAACTTCGAAACGTTGTAGCCGTTTCAATAAAATATCAGATAATTTGCCTAAACTTCTTAATTATTTCTTTTGAATAATGACGGCTTATATTCCAATTCATTATCCAAAAGATATTAATGGAGAACGGAATGAATATTCTCGAAATTATTTTGAAATTTTCGGTTCTTTGTCAAATTATTTGATTGAAGTTACATTGCATTATTTATTCATAACTTGATTTCATATAAGCAGTTTATATAAAAGTGACTAAGAAGAAAGATCACATTATTGTTTCAGAAGCCACGTGAAGAAATTCTCATTTATATCATTACCTACCTACGTCGAAAAATCTTCATGAAATGCAATATCTAGAAGTAGAAATATACCTTAGTATTCGAAATATATTCTTTCGAAATTAAAGAATGTAATTACCAATTTCTGGAGAAAAAATGGATGCATTATCTTTCAAATTGGTAGGAGTTATTTGACTTATATATCAAATTGATATTTTTTACATTCAAAATTCTTAATATTTCTAATAATATATAAAAAAATTGGCCTCTTAGCAATCGATCACAAAAGAGAGTTGCACTGCTGGACCATTATTTTTATATAATTTTCTACGGAGGCATTTTCCACTTTGACACATGACAAAAATAATAGTGTTACAGTCACAGAATCTTTATCACTTTAAGTTCTGTGAATTTCAGGGCAAGGTATGTGTCCTCTTTAAAGATTCATGGCAATAATCAATAAAGTCAACGGAAATCAAATTTCTGCAGATGAAGCCACCGTGTGATGACACGCTGCGTCTTAGATTTTATTTATAGATCGTTAAAATCTAACATGTGTTTTTCTAATAATATCGTTATGTATTTTATCAAGTAAATTTCCACATAAAGTCACTTTCAGATTCCAAAGTATATTCTTTGTTGCATAAAAATTCAATATTCACAACGTTCCAAGTCATTTGGAAGGGCTGTGGAGGTGATCAAAACATGAAAACACTCTAAAAACATGAAATTAATATTGAAATTAAAATTACGTCGGTTGAGTTGAATAGTTAAAACTAACAAATTAGACACTTTCAATATATCAACCCAATTCACTTACCACACCCAACCCTCTGACTCAAACTCCAGAAGCAGTGGAATTGCACAAAACATTGAAAATTGCGAAAACATAAGAAATCTCTATATAAAAATGGCGGCGGTTGGGCAAAAAGTTTTTACCACCAGAAGGACCTTCTCTAATATTAACCCAATCCACGTATAAAACTTCAACCCTCTGTTTTCTGCTTTAAAACAAAACGTATAAATTGCAATACTCTATATCTGCTCATAGCTATAGGAAGGTACGTATTCACTTTGGACAGGCAGACTTTTCAAATATCCTTTGTATATATCTGGCATCAGGCATTCAAGCAAATGCCTCCGAATTTCAAACGTTAGGTGAATTTTCCTCAGGCATATAATAAACCCAATTCAAAACGAATGCATGATAAATATACTAGGGAATGATCGAGTGAAGAGAACGGATATAAGGAAAAATTTCAAAAATTTGATTTGAATACGAGCAGAATTTACTGTTCGTCACTCGAAATAAACATTGAAAGAATCATGAGTTCATTCAAACTTATATATATATATATATATATATATATATATATATAGATATATATATATATATATATATATATATATATATATATATATACAGGGTCCTGCAACAGTGGCGCGGTGTTCCATATCTCTATTTTGGAAATAGATAGAAATCTATATTTCTATAATATTACCTTATTGCTCGAGCTCGACAAAATAAAAATATTGTCGGTCACACAGGGTGTTCAATTTCTTCTGGACGAATATCAACTATGTTTTTTCTTTTTCAAATGGCAACCTATATTTTTTGTCGCCTTTTCGGTTTCTACATAGAAAACAAAAGATACTTTATATAGATCTTCATTTCGAAAATATTTACGGTTTTCGAGATTTTTTGCATTTTTGATTTTTTTTTTCAATTTTGGTCACTCTGAATATTTGAAATTATGAAGTTGTGCCTAGTCCAATTGAAATTCATTTTTAGTTAAATATTCTACATTGATAAATCTCTCAAATGATATATCTGAAACCAACCTGCGATATACAGGGTATGAAAAATCGCTTGCCACATATTGTAAATAAAAATGTACAGAATCTTCCTTATTTCAAATGGAACACCCTGTATATTATAGATCCAGAAGAGCGCTAAGAAAAGCTCTATAAATGTCATGAAGTATTCCCTATGGTTAAGTTTACTAGTTTTCCCTATGGTTAAGTTTACTAGTTTTCCTTAAAACAGGGAAAAATGGCAAATATTCAAATTTCTTCGCTATAATCTCAATGAACGACTTTTTCCAAAAATAACCTGTTGGTAGATAAACAAGTTGTGAATTACACCACAAAATAGTCATTGTATATTCAAAATAATTTCAATGATCTCCAAATTTGAGCCATATTCTTTCGATTTAAAACACCCTTTCAGCGAATAAAATATTTATTGGAAATCGTGTAGTCTGGCAAATGTCAGATCAAAATATTTGCCTTCAAATAAGTATTGAAATCTTTAGTGATTCGTTAAGTTGAACTTTCGATATAATTTAACATCATTCTGATGAAATCATATCGAAAGTTCTACTTAACGAATTACTAAAGATTTCAATACTTATTTGAAGACAAATATTTTGATCTGTCATTTGCCAGACTACCCGATTTCCAATAAATATTTTATTCGCTGAAAGGTTGATTTAGATCGAAAGAATGTAGCTCAAATTTTGAGATTATTGAAATTATTTTAAATATACCAGGTATATTTTGTGGTGTAATTCACAACTTGTTTATCTACCAACAGGTTATTTATGAAAAAAGTCGTTCATTGAGATTATAGCGAAGAAATTTGAATATTTGCCATTTTTCGCTGTTTTAAGGAAAACTAGTAAACTTAACCATAGGGAATACTTCATGACATTTGTAGAGCTTTTCTTGGCGCTTCTTCTAGATCTATAATATACAGGGTGTTCCATTTGAAATATGGAAGATTCAGTACATTTTTATTTACAATATGTGGCAAGCGATTTTTCATAGCCTGTATATCGCAGGTTGATTTCAGATATATCGTTTGAAAGATTTTCCAATGTAGAATATTTGACCAAAAATAAATTTCAATTGGACTTGGCACAATTTTATAATTTCAAATATTCAGAGTGACCAAAATTGAAAAAAAAAATCAAAAATGCAAAAAATCTCGAAAACCGTAAATATTTTCGAAATGAAGATCTATATAAAGTATCTTTTATTTTCTATGTAGAAACCGAAAAGGCGACAAAAAATATAGGTTGCCATTTGAAAAAACATAGTTGATATTCGTCCAGAAGAAATTGAACACCCTGTGTGACCGACAATATTTTTATTTTGTCGAGCTCGAGCAATAAGGTAATAGGTATTATAGAAATGCAGATTTCTATCTGTTTCCCAAATAGAGATATGGAACACTGCGCCACTGTTGCAGGACCCTGTATATTGGGGGTTGGAAAAAAATTTACGTGAGTTCGATTTTTGTTTTTCTTTAATTTGCAAAAAGTAACAGGAATGTAGCAACAAGAACATAGTTTACTTGAAAACTGTTATAGGTTTCTCAAAGAACTTATGATTTCTTCTGAGCATTTTGAAAAGTAAAATTATTCTGATACCTATGAGTTGTGGTTTGAAAAAGCATATTAGAATAATTTTGTTTATGGAATGCTTTGGGAAAGTCTACAAAATTGAAGAAAAAGAAAAATTCAACTCAGACAAAATCTTCCTCGGTTTTATTTTCCGTCGCAAAGTGGATCCTGTGGTGGTTTTATCAGCGAAACTTTTTTTTCGATTGGAAGCGAGTCCCTGGAATCCTTTCTTACCGCGAAACTTCTATTCATGTACTTATAATGGACGAAAGCTTGAAATTTTTCACTTTTGCTAATTTTAATTTCAGTGGTCATACTGAATTATTCAATTATTGTAATTATAATCTACGATACGAAGATAAAATAAAATAATAGATAAAGACATAAAAAAATAATAATTACCTAATAACGTCAATTTACTGCTTGCTTAACACTAAGTGTAATAATGCTCACAATTATAAAACCAATAAAATAAAACACTAAAAGTCTTATAATTTACTTTGAGTGAATTACATGAAATAATAAGTGAAACTAATAAGTGAGAGTAAAATTAACTCTACGCCAACATTTTTTGCAGAAGTATACATAAAATATGTTTCGTTGCCTTTATATATGTATAATGGTTCCAATGAATTTCGATAATTGAATAAAAAATTATGTTTCAAAATAAAAATTTTCCTCAATCTTTCGTGATATTTTACGATGATAGAGGCTATGTAGGTTCAATAATTTTACAATTATTCATTATTCCTCAATTAGGATACTCCTATTTTGTCAACATCATATAAATAATAATGCTTAATCAATGATTTTAATATTTTTTTAACTGTCCACAATATAATTTATGTTTGTAAATTAGGTATTAAATTTTATTTGAAGCATTTATTCACATAATTAGCAAAATGATTAGTGTAGTTTCATTTGCAATTTCAAAAATCAGTTAATCCCATAGAGATATTACAGATAGAGGCGACAAGCCAGCCTGAAACTTGTTAGCTCGGGTAAGGCAGAGAGAGAATCTGAAGGTTAGGTTAGACTCTGACAGTTACGTCAGTCTATGTTTACGTCTGATACGTTTGACAAGGACAGAAAAACTCTGCGATCGTCTTTCTCTTTCGCTCCCACTGAGTTTCGAGACTGACGTTGCCACTTACAGAGCGGCCTATGGCTTGTCGCCTCTATCTGTAATATCTCTATGGTTAATCCACCGTTTAGTACACACCGAGTGACATTTACTGTCAATTTGCAGTATAAAGAAAAAAGCACAACAAATCAGATTATCATTCACAATTTGCAGTGAATAATTCGATAACATGGAACAGGTTAGCATAGGCTGAAGAGGAATATTATGAACAATAATGTCCTAGAACAAATCACGTATACTAATCGCCGTTCGAAATTTATTGATGCGTTTTTCCGAAATATGTACTGCCTCGTAGCTTCACAATGAATCTACCTTCTACGCTTTTGAATTCAACGCTCAATGGTGTTATAATAATTCATTCAGGCAATGTGCCGGAGCGGGGATTGTAGTACGGTATGAAAAGCAGAAGACCCACACTTGCCAAACAAACAAAAAACATTTTGTGGCCGAGAATATACAAAGCTGACGCAGCAAGTCTCTCTGAGGCTTTATCACACAATTTAATGTTGAATTCACGAAGCAAATATTTAAAGAGAGATTTGACATGCACCAGCACCACATTAATATGTTAAATAATAGTATATTATGATACAAGTGTATAAGTGAGCCTTTAGAACACGCGCAACGAGTTTGTGGCCACGGTGACGAATGAATTTCGGTTCATAATAATGTTCCTTGTATTTCAATACATCTAAAGGGCATCTGATGCCACGTCTTGTTGGCATTGATATTGCAATTGTTGTTTACAAGCTTACTAAGCAGTTCATATATTTATATATATATATATATATATATATATATATTATATATATATATATATTATATATATATATATATATATATATATGGGGTTTTCTATCTCAGGCGAGCCCCCCCGTATTTTTCTTATCCCATAGTGAGTGGTAAGGGGCGCTTCAACCCCTCAATATGGAAAAGGGAAGAGGTGTTGAGTGATACGTCATTTGAAAGGTCTTTGAAGCCTCTTTACAACGGTGTTTGAAAAACGTAAATTTGATGAACCGTTTTCGGCAAAAATTAATTTTGTTGCTCGAATATTTTGGTTATTTGTACAATGTACAAACTCATTTTTACTAAGCCTTTTTTACAAAATTAAACAATCTTCAAAAAATCACATTCGTAAAAAAATTGAATTATTTTATCATGCTTACAATAAAAAAAAATCAAATCTGCGTGTTTAAATCAAATGTTCAAATTATCCTCCATTGACTTCCATACAATGATACATTCTCCCAAACTAATAAATAAAAAACAGCAAAAGATTTCCTTATGTTGCCTTCATTTTTTTTTTGTTCTTAGATATATATATATATATATATATATATATATATATATATATATATATATATATATATATATATATATGTATATATATACTGCCGTGCTAAATGAAAACGCGGTATCTACGTACGGAGCGAAACTGAGTAATCAGGCGTTATAGTTTTTTCCTTGTAACCTAAATGACTAATATTTTTTTAGTGATAAAAAAATGTGTTTTCATGAATTACTTCATATTAAAATTATCAGGAAAGACGAAATTTCGTCATTTCTTTTATCTACTAGCCAAAAATCACTTACCGCATTTTAATTTAGGTAACAAGTATAATTAGCAAATTAGTTTCCCAAAGCAAGATGCGGTATCTGCTATATTGAAACTGTTTTTAGTGTTCTTGTGATAATTGTAAAGGTAATAACCGTAAATTAATAAAATAAAAAATATGCATTAAATTATTATTTTGATTATTGTTATTAAATGTACATATTATTGTATATTAGTTTCTAAAATATCGTGTAAATGCTGGTGTAGTAAATAATAAAAACACATTGTTTAAATGTTTATTAAAAATGTAGAACGAAAATATTAAATTCTAAGTTACCAGACTAAAGAAAATATTGTTGCTAAATTATAAATGCATATTATGACTCCTCTAAAGATTCTTGGTGGTCTTCATGCGGGCAGATCATGTAGGCAGATTTTTCCAAAATATTTTTCGATTTTCTGGCAGCAACTTATCCAATTGTTTTAGAATACTTTCTTTTTTTTCTTTCGAAAATCCCTGGGGTCGATCTAAGCACTCTACACTTTTGAGAATTTCCTCCTTTTTCATTGCCCTTTTCATTAAAAAGTCCAAATTTTTTGTAGTTTTCTCATTAAAGGAATTTTTATATTTTAATATATACTGACCACGTTCGGCAATAATTTGGACAATGTCAGATAAATATGGACGATTGTCTTTTTTTATTTTTTGTTGGGATGTGAGGTTATTCCAATTATAAAAATCAGTGTGGTCCATTTTTTTGACTTCCACGTTTCCCTTACAGGCACTTCCAACTGCATCAGAAAAATCATTGAAGTCATAAATTTTCTGTTTTCTCTTCATAGAGAGCCAATTTATGCACGTGTTGCTAAGAGAAAAAGCGGCATTTGCGGCATCCTTAAAGAAAAGGCCGTAACTACATCTGGTCCGTTGGTACATACCGCTTTATTACTAAGGTTAAGGCATATACGGCGTTTTCGTTAAGCAATCACGAAAATTCAGCACATACGGCATATAAAATATACACAATTTACACATTAAAACTGTAGATACCGCTCTTAGAAGTTGTAAGATGATATTTAGACTCATAATAAACCCAAGTGTAACAAAAATTAGTAAGCTTGTGAACAACAATTGCAATATTAATGTCAACAAGGCGTGGCTTCAGATGCCCATTAGATGCAGACAAGGTTTAAGGCAGGAAAGGATGGAAATTGGGGACGGAGAAGCGGCAACAGCTGTAGAAATCCGTTCAAATATAATATATATATATATATATATATATATATATATATATATATATATATATATCTTTATATATATATATATATATATATATATATATCAATATATATATATTATATATATATATATATATATATATATATATATATATATATATATGAACGGATTTCTACAGCTGTTGCCGCTTCTCCGTCCCCAATTTCCATCCTTTTCTGTCAAAAACCTCGTCTTCATCTAAGTTTCTTGTGGTCATAGCTTGATTCATGTCATCCCTCCAGCTCCTTCTTGGCCGTCCCCTCTTTCTTCTTTCCAGTGGCGTCCATTCTAGTACCTTTCTGGGCCACCTGTCAGCGTTCATCCGCTTTACGTGTCCAAACCAAGTTAGCTGTCTGTTTTCTATGTATTAAAACAATGGTTAATAATAACAATCTACACATTTATTTAGAGAAATAACGCATGACGCAC
Source organism: Cynegetis impunctata (assembly GCA_030704885.1). Taxonomy (NCBI): domain Eukaryota; kingdom Metazoa; phylum Arthropoda; class Insecta; order Coleoptera; family Coccinellidae; genus Cynegetis; species Cynegetis impunctata. The sequence continues at coordinate 38,980 of JARQZK010002418.1, read as the reverse complement.
GTTTCGGTGAGACTTCACCTTCTTCAGATGTAATGGTAAACTGTTTGCCATTAGCATCTGAAGAAGGTGAAGTTCCACCGAAACGTGCGTCATGCGTTATTTCTTTAAATAAATGTGTAAATTGTTATTATTAATCATTGTTTCAATATGTTTATTAATTTACACCATGTATCGGCCCGATCAATCCAAAAATCTTTTCTATGTCTTCATGTATATGTCTGTCCATTTGTATCTGCATCCTGACTCTTTCGAGTTTCGATCGTCCGCAACTTCTTCTGAGGAAATCCATTTCAGTTGCCATAGCTTTATGTTTGTTGTCTTTTGTAACAACCCACAGTTCCGAACCATAGAGGGTTACACTTTGGACTAAGCTGCTATAACTGCGCTTCTCTGTGGCTCTTTTAATTTTTTATTCCATAGAAGAGAGTTTAGGATTCTGGTAACTGTTCTACCCTTATTGATTCTTTCTTGGATTTCATTTTCGCTGTTGCCTTTCTCATTAAATATGATTCCAATATATTTACTACATCTTACTCCTTCTATCGTGCCAGTGTCTAGGACCAGATCATATATTTCATCATTGCCTACTATGAGCCTTTTGAAATATTCATTTGAAGACCTGCCGCCTCGTATTAAGCAGTTCATATGATTGGTAATTTGAAAATGGCTGCGAACCGAGGAGAACTCATCCGAAATTGTAAAGTTAGCCGATGATGCTGAATCAAAATTAATACCAGAAAACTTCATAAATTCATCTTGTAGAGAATATGAAGAGTTAATGCTATGTATCGGGAAGAAACATACTGAAATTGTGAATGAATCAGTGATGCTCTATCTAGGATCAACATCACCGTCATTGAATGCTACAGATGTTCATATGGCCAGTGGATATGCGAATTTCAATAATGCAAGTGGTATTCAAATATAAAACAATCACATTCAAAATTTACCTGAAACAGTTGTTTTATATTTTTGATATAATTCGAATCATAAATAAAAAGTTGGACTTGCTTTGGTTACCTATGGACCTTTGAAGCAAGGCTTCATTCAGTCTATATATTTCGCACGCTTTTTAGTTCATACAAAAAGGATTCTGATGCTGGTATAATAAAAAATTGTTTAATTTCCTTCTATCGTTATTTGTTAAGCTATAAATTAATAAGAAACACGTTCTTTTAACATTAAAAATATTGGAATAACTGTATAATATAGGGTAAACATAATTCTTGAAGATAATAGCCATTCACTAATGAAGAAGAATTCAACAAAAAAATGGATATTCTATATATGAATTAAACCAGAGTTCGTGATACATTTGGCATATCGCAACAAAAAATAAAGTTAAAACCTACAAATATCGGAATTTTTGAGGAGGCCTACCTTTACTTGATCTTGTGTAAAATTAGCTCGTGAATAGAATATTCTTGCAAGTGCGTTCTGAATTGTATGGTATCATCGGGCAAGACATGTTGATGTGCCTTTCGCGATAGATCTGGAATATTTTGGAAGATCTTCCGTAAAACATATGAGCAAAAGCGGAATTTCCTTAATCTCTCTCTGAAAGGAGAGAACAGTCCCCCTTTGAAATCAATGGATAAAATATCAGCTTTCATGATAAGCTCAAGTTATAGAAAAGAGGATATCAAAGATTATTTTTCAATATTTTACTTCAAATCCACTTAATCTTCCTCAAGATATAAAAATCATATTTCAAAGGCATATATCACAACTCATTATCTCGTTTTTCGAAATGAAAATTTCGATAGAGTTGCACGGATTCAAGATCCATATAACACTAGTGCTCCATCGGAATTTAATTTTGCTGAAGAAGACTCTCATCGAGTTATCTTCCGACAGAATTTTGAGAACCAAATTTGACTGCAAGGGGATAGACAGAATTTTCGATTTTAGTGAAAGTTGAAGTGATAAAACCCAGTGGATTTTTATTAAATTTTCGACGACGTATCTGTGAAAAACGATATTTTCGGAGGTCGCTGTAATGAAAAGTAAGTACATAGTGAAAATCAAAGTGAAAAGGCAAATGAGGGTTCTGAGAAAATACGCAATGGTTTGTCGACTCATCCATTATATTAATTATTAGTTTATGCTCATAAATCTTTAGAAGTTCCTGTAGTGAGTTTTTATATTTCGGACATTTTTTTACTTTTTTAGAATACTTGTAGCTTTTTGTTTGTTTTTCAAAACAAAAAATATAGCTTCTTCTCTACTTCATCATAATTTGAATTTAATGCGTGTTTACTCTCCTCTATTTTCATCACAAATCGATTCGGATCAAAAACCATCATACGGTAATATTATACACTCTAGAGCAGGACTTCCCAACCAGGGGGGCACGCCCCCTTAGGGAGGCGTAGAGAAAAGTTAGGGGGGCGTTAGGGGAGAATTTCAAAAAGAATTTCTAGAAATGAATGCTGATTCGACCATGAAAGATGACTTTCATCTCTTGACATTAGAAAAATTTTGGATCGAACGATTAGTTGTTAATCCGAAAGTTGCTTCTTTTGCTTTAAAAATACTTATTTCATTTTCGTCCACTCATTTATGCGAGGCAGGTTTTTCAGCTCTAGTTTTAATAAAAATTAAGCAGCGAAATCGCTTTGCCGTCGATAGCGATTTAACCATAGCTTTAGCAACGACTGAACCCAGAATCGACCAACTGGTACAGAGCATGCAAGCTTAACTATCTCATTAGGTAGCACAGATTTTATTTATTTGTTTTAAAATTACTTTAAATTAAAAGTTGTTTAAAAATGATCTAATTATAAAAATATGATTTAAAATATAAAAGAAAGTGAAAGATAAAAAAAACTATTCTAGCAAGTAATGATGCATGGTAGGCCAGTACATATAATTTAAAAAAAAAGTTACAGGATAAAACCCATCTAAAATAGAAGAAAATATAATAAAAATAACAGGAAAAATAAATTACGGGTGATTTGAGGTCGGGAAGTGGGAGGATGTGGGCTTTGTAGGTTTAAAACGGGTTTATCACGATTCTGCAAATCCAATGTGCCAATTACAGTGCAATTGTGATATAAAAACGAATATTTTCACCAAGATTCATGAAAATTTTTTTTGTGTGAGAGAAAAATAAAAAACCCAAAATGTCGGTTATTTAGATTTTTGTAAAAGTACTTAATGATTCAAATGTATTCTTTCGTTCATTATCCTTAATAAATATATTGCATATGTATTTAACCTATTTAAAATACCTAAAAATAAATAATTTTATTAATAAGTAAGATGTGCGTTCCTTATATTTGTTGAAACTCACCTAAGGGGGGCATGACAATATTATTTTTAGCTCGGGGAGGCTTGGCGAAATTAAGGTTGGGAAAGCCTGCTCTAGAGAGTTGTAAGAAAATTGATATGTGAACCGATATTTATAATCTGCCAGAATATTTATCGTTTTTGCTTCTCCTCCTTTTTTATTTCAATTACGCAGTAGAAATTTCATATTGAAGTAAAAGTTGTTTGTATAATTTCAGTCGAAATATAATCTAAACTAATTTTCATGATATATCGCTATAATGAAAATTTAGCAGTATCCTAATGAGTTCTTGCATGAAAGTACAACGTTAATTACTAGAGGAATAATCAAATTAAATAGCTAAAATTTGGAATTCAGGACTGCCAGATTAAAATAGTGCTATTTATTAATTTATCATTTTAATTCTATTTCAGGTTATTATAATATAATTGCGTGAAAATAAAAATTATAACGTTGTTTGATTATTGATTATCATATAATAAGTGAATATTAATCTCAGTTATAGTTCTATAAATTTCTTCATTCATTGACAATCTGCAAGATTCTCTTCATACTTGAATTTCACGGAAAAATATAAGCAGTTTATAATATCATTATAAGAAAGCGAAAAAAATTTCTGAAATACTCTGAAAAAAATATTAAAAAAAATACTTAAATTTCATTTGTTTGTAAATACAAATAATTGCTACAAGAAGCAAAGTCTAGCTAGAGCTACTCTACTCAACCTAATATTTACAGATATTAATACAATACATAAATAGTCACAAAACATTGACAGAGGTAAAGAAATTATTAAAATGTACATCATTCAACAAAAAGTGATACCTACTGACCAATTCTAGATTAATATTTCAATAAAAAAACATATTCCAGTATTACTGATTTTGTAGCAAAAAGAGATTTGTCTCTTAAACTTATAGAAATAATAAAAACGTACACTGCATTATAAGTAAATGACAGTATAACAATGAATCACATTTTCTAGCGATAAGTCGAAGATTATGATTAGTTGAATAAATACAAATAGCCTCTTAATCTCGATATATTATTTATAAGTAAAGCCAAATTCACTGAGGTTCGAAGGAAAAATACAAATGTGTCTTCTGCAAATTAATGTAATTTCAAATAATCTAAAAATTCCAGAAATATTTATTGAAAAAAGAAAAGGCCCGAGGACAGAATCCTCAGGTACCCCTTAATTGACTGATACAAAGTTTGATGAATTGGTGCTTATAATTACGTTTTGGTGAAGCTTTGAAAGAAAAAAATCAAAAAACGTAAGGAAATCTCATCAAATATTGAAGTTATGATTTAACCTATAGTCCAATTATCAATAAGATAAATTTCTTTTTAATGAACGTTTGTTAAGAATTCTGCACATTACTTAGGTACTACAGATTATTGGGCAAATGTCCAATAGATATGAAGAAACGAAAGGTGTCGTGGGACATCCGGTTGGCACGAAGTTCCTTTTGCTATATATTATGTATTAAAAGCAGGAACAATTGAATATAAATTATTCATATTAGAAGTTATAATATCACTTCAAGGAAAATGTTCACACGATGTTTAACTACTTGAAAGACCTAGTATTACATTGTTTTCAATTCACATATTGAATTTATTTGTCTACGAAACTAAACATACCGCCCGCGTTGAAAGTATCGCTTTTCAAAACTCATATCAATACGTATATATGAATACAGTTCACCTTTGAACTGATAGGCTTACGTTTTCTCATTTTTAGGCCTAACTCTATTCGCCTAGTGTTTGTAGTGTAACGTGTTTTCTGCACTCTTTTTGACAATTATTTTATTCATATGTTTCGATCTACTAATAAAACTACCATAATATTGTGGCGTTGACACGCGATAAAAACACACCAAAGCTTCACCTTGGAAGTGGGTCGAGAAACACCCGCTGCTTTAATTGCATCTATCGTTATTTACAGGGATGGATTATGAAAGTATTCTGTGAAATTCCAGTAATTTCAAATGAAAATATTTTCCTATCTTCAGGAAACTTACGGTAAATTTTCCTTAAAGCTCAATTTTGTGAGGTGACTTCCTCATGAATTTTTACTATTGAAATTATGAAACTGAGAGCAGCATACACTTTTCGAATTATAATATTATAACGATAAATTTGATCAGTTTAAAAAAATTTGACTTTCAAATGAACAATGTTTATTACAACGTACGAAATTCTCCTTATATTCTTATTTGCTTACGATCCATTGCTAGGCATCTTTTAAATATTTCTTATAACAAGATGAATTTAAATATATATATATATATATATATATATATATATATATATATATATATATATATATATATACAGGGTCACTGATATGTATGGAAACGGTCGATTATTCACTAGAGTAAGATAGCTAGCGAAAAATATTAAGATACAAAAGTTTTAGGGTTTTTCAAAATCTATCATTCCAAATAAAAATTAAGTATACAGGGTCAGTCAAAAAGTACTGAAGAAATAAAATTGCTTTTTCTTCAATGGAACACCCTAATAATATACCATATTTCAATTCTGCTCGAAATTCTGAACAAAATTTACATAGCACATCATTTCCTAAATTCAACCGTTTTCGAGTAATCGAATTTTGAAAATAACTTTTTACTACTCTCAAATTTAGTCACACAATGTGGATATGATTACAATTCAATTATAATATTATCACAGAAAATAAAAAAGCATAATTGTTCAGGGTTGATAAAAATGCACGAAACAAGTTGTAATGAACAACAAATTCTATTTAATAAGGTGCTCAAAGTATTTACCATTTACCTCCTGACAGTAATGAACTCGCTGAACAAAATTTTGTAGTGAATTTGAAATCATGTGAGGAGGAATGGTAGGAATTTCATGCCTTATTCATTCTTGCAACTCTTCGATATTTGACGGCCTATTTTTGTAGACTACCTACATTTTTTATGTGACCCCATAAAAAAAAGTCAAGTGGGGTCATATCGGGAGACCTAGCTGGCCATTCAATTGCTTCCCTGAGTCCAATCCATTTATCAGGAAAAGTTTCATCTAGATATGCCCGTAAGAAAAAGAGGACAGGCTGGAAGAGGTAAATGTTCCCGCATCAAGCGAAAGTGAGGCTTAGAAGAGTTTTCTTTGATACATGTCCAGTTCCTGAAGGTATAAACTTTCAGTTGAATTCCGGGAGCTGGGACAGGAAAAAAAATCGGAGAGGGGTTTTTTAGTCGGTCGGCAATACCAACACGCCAACCCGACATACCCCTGAGTATTCATCTCAGGAAATCTGATAACAGATTTTCCCCTCTCCACAAAAAAAAAAAAAAAAAAAAAAAAAAAAAAAAAAAAAAAAAAAAAGATATGCCCGTACCACTCGACCAAAATGTGGAGGAGCCTTGTTGAAACCATATTTGTTCTGCCGGAAAATTGGAATTATTATTATTCGGGAATAATCGTCTAAGCTCTGGAATAATATGGTGTTGTAAAAATAATAAATATTGTCATATGAGGTCATATTGAGGTCAAATTTCCGTTCATAAAATAGGTTCCTATGACGTGTCCTCCAATAATGCCACACCAGACATTTACTTTTTGTTGCCGTTGGGAGTGAACTTCCTCCTTCTAATGTGAATGTTGGTCTGACCAATACCTACAGTTGTGTCGATTAACGTGCCCGTTTAAACAAAATGTAGATTCGTCAGAAAACAATATGTGATTGACAAAGTTGACATTTTCATTTAATTTATCCATAATAACTTCACAGAATTCGATTCTACGATCAAAATCGTCATCACTCATTTCTTGTACCAAATGAATTTTATATGAATGGAATTTTTGCAGTTTGCAAATTTTTTGAATGGAATATCGACTCGTGTTATGATTCAAAGCCCTCCGTTGTGCTGAATTGATTGGATTTTCCAACACATCTAACATGACATTCAAAAAATTTTCTTCATTTCTAACGCTTACTCGTCTCCCACTTTTTGGTCGATCTTTGACACCTCCAGTGTCACGAAATCTCTGCAATGTTTTTGAAACGGTTGATTTAGAAATGGGTTCCCAATTGGGATGCAATTCATTAAAAATATCCACTACTTGGTCACAACTTCGTCTTCTATCACCGTATCCTATGATCATTTGGTTTAGAGATTGACATATTTTCTACTTCAGGACCGTTAACTAAAAAAACCGTAAAACGTAAATTTTTGGAATAGGGATTTATCTTATCTTATCTTTTGTAAAATTGTATAAAATTATATAAAAAAAACAAATTATAAATTTTAATTTCTAAGTCAATTACATACATTATTTATCTTTTTAATTGTAAATTAGCGAATACTGTATACAGCCTGTTTGTATTCCTTGTTGTTAAATAAGTAAAAATAAGTAAAATAAGTAAAACCATTTAAATATCAATACGCTCAGTATCAGTTAAACGTGCCATTTTCGCGCGCATTATTTACACTAAATGTATTTTTGACATACGTAAGACAAAATAAGGACGCGGCGTTGTTATGGAGCTGAAAACTTTCAAAAGTAACTTGATGGACTGTGGAACTGAATGGATTAAAATATTTTTGGATAATTTATGAAAAATTTATTTTCAAAATTCGATATCTCGAAAATGGTTGAATAAAGGAAATAATGTGCTATATAAATTTTGTTCAGAATTTTGAGCAGAATTGAAATGTGGTATAATATATAGGGTGTTCCATTGAAGAAAAAGCAATTTTATTTCTTTAGTATTTTTTGACTGACCCTGTATACTTAATTTTTATTTAGTGTGATAGATTTTGAAAAACCCTAAAACTTTTGTATTTTAACATTTTTCGCTAGCTATCTTACTTTAGTAAATAATCGACCGTTTCCATACATATCAGCGACCCTGTATATAACATGAAACATAAATTTAAGTAACAATGAGGAAATGGTTTTTTCTTTCTAAAAATGTAAGATTTCGAAATTATACTCATTCAAATTTCAAGCATGATTCAAGTTCACATCACATGAAATCATATACTGAATATATCAGACTCAAAAATTAAAGAAAAAAGAATTAAGAAATTATTTCAAACAGAACTTTGTACTGAAAGTATTGTTGAAAATTATAATTTGATAATAACTGTGAAACGATAATCACGTCAACTTAATAATAAAATGAAAAACAGACTGTTCCATCGTGTGTAGCACCTATGTCGACTTTTATATATATATATATATATATATATATATATTTATATATATATATATATATTTATATATATATATATATATATATATATATATATATATATATATATATATATATATATATATATATATATATATATATATATATAATATATATATATATATATATATATATATATATATATATATATATATATATATATATATATATATATTGAAAAGGAAAACTTGAGGATAAATTTACTCGATTTTAATTAGAAATAAAAACACACCACTTCTAGAAACTTATTCCGATGGTGAATGAGGATGAAAACAAGAAGAAAAGGGCAGAAAACTAAAATTATTCATCGCTATCGGAGTCCATCTCTGTATACTTAATTGGAGCTTTGTGACTGGCAAATCGGAAAGACCACTCAAAGATCGCTTATCGAAGTATGAAATCAAGTTATACTCTATCGATATATTCCACATCGTGCAAAGTATGAAGAGAATACTGCACAGATGCTGTTTACTTCGTTACGATTTAATGAAGTTTCAGAATGAGACATTTTAGCAAACTTCCGATATGTACTCAATTCTTCTCATGTAATATAATGGAACTATCTATTTCACATATTGATAAATTCGAATTTCCAATATATTAATCAAATATATGACCCAATTAACTTGTATAATATTCTATCTCAGCTACCTAACTTTTATATCGGTACAGAATATTTTCTAACTTTCTATTTGTAATATGCATCGTGGAAATATGGATGATAAGTTGTGATACTGCATATTCGTTTCGAATATGAAAACTGTGACAATCAATGAAATGTGCATCACTTAAACATTTTTTTCAATATGAAAATACTTCACTGTTTTATTATACATATCATCTTCATCAATGATATATCTTCATACTCAATTATGTTTTATATATTTCCGTGAATCTATCTAATCCCATTGATAGTTTCATCATCATTCAGTGCATTGAATATTTTAGAGAGTTTTTACTTTTTTCGAAAAAAAAAAGTAAAAATTATTTTGATATATCGCACTTATCATAGGGTATAATTTGTCACCTTTAATTTCATATCATTGATATAATCTGTTTTCTTTTGGGGTGATAAAAACAAAAGACTACGCTCAACATAATCCTATATCTTCATTTTCCAGAGAACTCGTCTCAGTGATCATATTGATAATATTAAAAGATTAAAATCTAGCATTGTATTGAAAGCTCAGTGACACGATTTTCGAGATATTTCATATATATATATATATATATATATATATATATATATATATATATATATATATATATATATATATATATATATATATATATATATATATATATATATATATATATATATATATATATATATATATATATATATATATATATATATATATATATATATATATATATATTCAAATCATGAAAAACATACTTGTCGACCATGGTCAATTTCGTACATTGATTAAAGTGAAGAAAAAAATTCTTTAATAATTTAAAAAATTATCAAACAAATTTCCAAGGAAGCTGGTTATACGTATTCAGCAACGCAAAATCTGCATTCACAATCGAACGGTGAATTATAGAAATTGTCAAGTCACCCCGACTCAAAATCTGCATACAGCTGTTTCGATCTTATTAGATCTCATCAGAGCAGCTTATTTGACTTGAAGTGATTTAGCAAATTTTTAATTGTTCCCCAATACAAATCGTGGTCAGTAACACTGTCTGAATAACAATCCAGAGCGCCATCCCACCAAAGATATTGGGAAACAACAATTCACCGCTTTTCAGTCATGCTCAGCTTTAGTTTTAACTTATCTCTCAGCGTTGTCATGTAAAACCAAGATGAACGTTTTGAACTATGAGAATTCTACTTTCAAAATCTTTTTTGTAAATTGAAATCGGTCCATACCTGTCGCATTCAGGTCTGCTGGAAAATTTCATAGTAAAATATTCAAATGGCCACAGATCAAAGACTATGCATCGGACAGTTCCTGCTTTTCGCATTAATAACTAATACTGACCGGAGCATCTACGCTACAACTCAAAAAATTATTATGAATTTTTAAAAAAAACTGCAATTTGGCTGGTTTATCCGATTTTCTCTCAAACTAAGGATCCGATCGGGTCGTCCGACCACTCATTTCCTTCGTCTTTTTATTTTCTACGCCATGACCATTACTATGATAGTTTCAATTTTATGAGCAAAAAACTAAAAAAAACGCGATTTTCTGCATAAAATTGTTAATAACAAAGTTATAAATAATAAAGTCGAGTGAAAAACACATAACTGTATCATATAGAACTATTTTACTAACAATGGCGTAGCTGGTTTTCTACTAAAACTTTTAACACAAAATCCTCACTCTAAATCTCTGTAGCTTGGCCTAGACTTCAAATTTTAAGATTCGATCTGTCAAAAAAGCAAATAGTCAAGATAAAATCAATCTAACTGTGTTGAGTGACATGAAAATAAAAGGATATTTCAAAAAATCCTTCTTTTGGAATTTTTCGATTCAGTTTTTTATTGGAATTCATTATTTGAAACATAAATAGTACCAACTTTGTGAAATTGGCGACTTTTGTATTGATTTCAGTTACATATAAGAACTTGAACAGGTTTTTTTTGTATTGAAGTTCATCCGAGAATTTGAAACATATACAGAACATTGGATATGTAGGACAAACTCAAGCAAATGTATATTTTTTTCATCCGTTTTAGACCTCCTAGACCACGATTTTCGAAAAAAAATTCCTGTCTGATATATATATATATATATATATATATATAGGTATATATTCCCCGGTACATATTGACTTATCCAGCGGCTCTCGTCGAGTCGAATAAGCTGAAATTTGGTACCAAAGATTGTTTTCGTTGCAGAACGAAACTATCAAAATTTGGTTAAATTTTTCCAACCTGCTCCATTTTTACGTGGATATTTCAGTATGTGATGCACTTCGCTAATTGTTTTTTACGATAGAGGGTTGAAATTTGGTATGTGGACTGAGTTGATGTTGAGGTGCGTATTTCCGTTAGTTTCAACTTTTTCCATCAACCACGATGCACTCCAAGAATTTTTTTTGGTAAAATCAACTATTTTCTACTTTTTAATATTCGGTTTGCTATAAACTAGACTACAGGCCCATGTCAAAAAATGGATGGGTCATATGAACCACCAGGTGCCGTATATAGGACGATATGGGAGAATAAAATAATAAGATTCATCACTATGGCGTCACTTGTAAGTTGTCCAACTGAGCGCTGGTGAGAATTCAAAAGTGCAGGTAGAGTGAGTACATTTTGGTCATATATTTTTGTACGGCATTTTTACCATCGATAGATCCATGAAAAATAATAGGAAAGCGCGCAGTGCCGTAAAAAAATGGTGCGCCACAAAGTCGGTAAATTGTTTTGATTTTCTGACAATTTCCAGGGTAAATTTGGTAATTTCATTCTGTACGGCATGAGTTTCATAATGTTTCAATACAGCTTCTAATCCATTATTCCGCAACACCGTACAAAAATCATGCGACAAGAGAAAAAAATCGAGGGTTGCAACCCCCTCTCTTTCCGTGGTCCGGGGGGTGATTTGAAACAACATAAACTAAATTTATTTTGAAATTATTTTATGCATGGATAATATTTTTTTACATGCCATACATTTTCATTGGTCCAAAGGTTTGTAGGAGAAAAAAAACTCAAGGAAAAATCCATAGAACGAAATGTAAGAAAAATCCATATAAGAAATGTAAGGTGAAATTCATGACGATATTTTTTTATACGGCATTTAGATAGTTTATTTGTACTTAATGCAATAATTTATAAAAAATGAATGCCGTACAAATCTGAAAGTTCATATTGATAACAAATTAATAAAAATATTAAATAAATATAATTTACATATATATCGTCATTTTCATCAGCCTAAAAGTTATGGTGAGCATTAAAATGTACGGCATCATTTTTTCCTAATTTATTTATCTTAATACTATTTAAAACAAGGGAAAAATGTAGAAAAATGCTATATTTTATTAATCTATGAATATTTAAACTTTTGCAATAATTTAAAAAATTTCAGTTTTTGTATTTCTCTATAATTTTTTTTAGAACAGTTTCTTTTAAACGGCAATACTATATAACAATTGTATTTTACAATATCATGTTGAAAAAAAAATTGCCGTAGAGGGTCAAATGATTTTACAGATTAAGATAATTATTAATAAACATTCAAACGAACAATAATTTTTTGAAGGCATTATTTTTAATAGTACTTTTGAGTGCTAGATAATGTTTCGGAACCGAAGCCGTACTTTTTCAAATCAACCCCCTCCACGGAAAGAGAGGGGGTTGCAACCCTCGATTTTTTTCGCTTGTCGCATGATTTTTGTTGCGGAATAATGGATCAGAAGCTGTATTGAAACAGTATGAAACTGATGCCGTACAGAATGAAATGACCAAATTTACCCTGGAAATTGTCAGAAAATCAAAACAATTTACCGACTTTGTGGCGCACCATTTTTTTACGGCACTGCGCGCTTTCTTATTATTTTTCATGGATCTATCGATGGTAAAAATGCCGTACAAAAATATATGACCAAAATGTACTCACTCTACCTGCACTTTTGAATTCTCACCAGCACTCAGTTGTTGTTTGGGCAGCTTACAAGTGACGGCATAATGCTGAATCTTATTATTTTATGCTCTTATATCGTCCTATATACGTCACCCCCAGCTAACAATTTTATGTTCTATTAAAGTTGAGAGAACGTTTTCTCAGCAAATTTTATAGAGCAATGTTTGTTCTAAGAACATTCTCAAAACGTTCTTACAGCAGTTATACAAAAGAAATGGGCCCCGTGCTTAAGAACTTTTCAGTTCTTTAAGTTGTTCTGTAAGGTATGTAGAAAACATTTATAGAATTGTTGTGTAAACGTTCTTACAAGTCGTAAAGAATTTCTATGCGATAGTTACAGAGCAATGTCATACGAATTCTATAATAGTTCTAAAATGGTGTCTTAAAATTCTATTATAGAGCGTATAAAGAACTTCTATATTATTGTTCGTTAACCGTACATATTTTATTCCATTATACAATTATTTTGTTGCGTGACGTTATAGTTACAAAACTTTAATAGGTTTTTTACATCTTTTGAAGACAAAATGCTTCTGTATCACTTTACATCATGGATACGCGTTAAAAATGATATGGACGCCATAATATATAAAGTACCTTCACCATTTATTTGAATTTTCTAGTAAGTTTGAAATCAAAAGACGAATAAATTTTAATGCGGAAGAAAAATTAATGTGAAATATGTGGTATATATATGGTAATTTTTCAATGCGCCCTCATTCTATCTCATTTTTCTACAATGTTAAAAACTAATTAAGTATTAAAAAAAAAATTATTGATAAATTTTGCCGCCAAATGTATAAAAAACAGTTAGAAAGTGAATATACATCATATTACTGATAATATTTGGCCTATTTATGTTTCATATTAGTTCTTATCTGAATTTTTCTTGTTTCTTTACAAAATGGCGACGAAATGGAAAGCTTATCTCGTACTTCCAATATGGATGCCGACTAAAATGAATCTTTTGTGTCGATTGCAATGATTACAGAGCTAATATATTTCATAAGCAACTACTATAACTCAAATGTGCCTACTAAAATTAACAGTCTTGTTTTACAAGATTTCCCCAAGCACTAAAATTAGTACAGGCAGGCTGCATTTTGAAAGAAAAAATATATAAATACATAAACGATTTTTTCACAAAAGATTTCTCTGGTGATATTACCGTTATCAAAGCGGAAATTTGCATACAATATTTCCCAGTGACTTTTTTTACGAGTCAAAAATATTTCCAATATGGCTCACAATGTTTTTACTCGACTGTGGCTAAACTAAAAGGAAGTATTACGATTTTAGCAGTCTATGTATATGTGTATTTATGGATGTGGATATATAATAGGTATGTATGTTCTATGGTATCGCCTGAATTATTGGTACTATTTTGGAGATTGAGGTGGCAATTGATCCGTAATTATAGCCTGGGTGACATTAACTACTTATTTCCGTAGCCAACTGTCACTTGGTATAACTTGCCACCTTGTTCGCCCTTAAAAACCCTATGGAAAATTTTGTATGCAAACTACGTAGGTATTTAATAACATTATCAATACAGAGGAATACCTAATTTGGTCTACATTTAAAATCTTCATCATTATTGTTCTGAAGCTCTATTAGCCAGTCATTTCTTTTTACTTTAACTTCGTCATCTTCTTGGTTTTCTATGTCGCTGTCTATTCTATTGTTTTGTTCCTCGATTAAGGTCTTTGGTACCTCAATAACTACACTATCTGTTTTTAATGCGGTAACCTGGAAATCTTTATTTGTAGCTTTGCTGTCATTGCTGTTATTTACGGAAATTCTATCACACAATAAGCTTTCGTAAATTCTTTTCGTTTCCCTACTGAATGCTCCACTTTTTTTCATCTGTTTCCATTTACTTAAAGACAAGGTTTTTATAACAAATGTCGTCTAAAACTTATACACAAACGAAATTCACTTTTAAAATGGCGTCAATTAAGGTATGGTTGTTCTGTAGTGCTTTTTTATGAAACAAAAATGGCATAGATTTAAACCTAATTACTCTGTAATTATTGTATAACAACTATAACATTACTCTCTATAACAACGTTATAGAGGTTTTTTTTATTAAGTTCGTTAGCAGCTTCCATATGCATAATTTGTTATTCGTAGCAAAATTGTCTCTTTGCCACCCTTTATACAATATTTCTATAAAAAAAACTATAATCAACCACTACGGAGCAATTCTATAGGAGCTTCACAGGAGTTGGTATAGTTCTATAAGATACTTTTTTACATCGGATTTGGAATCATTTAGTTCTATAAGCACCATTACTGTAAAATTGTGCTACTATAGACAGTTATCGAGCAATTATTTACACTTATCTTCTGAATGCTCTGTAATTATGTTCTAAGAACGTTCTTGCAATAAACTTAAAGAACAATTTAGCTTACGAAGACAAAATAGTATCATCTGCTTCACTTATACAACAACTTAATGTTCTAGACACAACTATGAAACCTTTAAAGAACAGAAAAGTTCTTTTACTCTGAATTTATAGAAGCTTTTTGCTAGCTGGGCCGGTGGTTCATATGACCCATCCATTTTTTGGCATGGGCCTGTAGTCTAAACGTGATTTTTCAAAATATAAATTTATTCGTTAGAATCGCATCTAAACGCGATGCATTTCGTCCGAAAAATACTACTTTAGTGATGGAGCTCTGCTGCTCACGAGTTTTTTTTTATTAATTAGAAGAATACTTTGCCTTCTCCCATATTAAAATAATTATTAGTTTCAGATATAATAAGTGTGGTATATGTATACTTATTATAGAATTATTCAGCTTCGAATTCCAAAAGGAAGGACACTGTGCATTCGTATATATTATCCCAACGTCGATCTATTTTATACAGGTGCTTTGGCCTATTGATTATTCGTTATTTCCACGTGTGAAGGGGAAACTCTGAATCAACCCATCTGCTCCTCCATCGCAAGCAGGAAACTTCAAGCTGTTTCGCATAACAATAATGAACTACTTAACAGTCGCTCTTTGAAGAAAAATATTCACCTGGTGACGTAAATGTTCAAAACTTGTTAAGTGGCTTCATGAATGATTTATGTATTACTTGTGACACAATTTGATCCGAATATTGAAATATAGTACTGGAGTAAAGTTATCATTCTATTATTATTTTATATACAATACTTTATTGTTATTAAACATAAACAGTTGCGTAATTAACTGAGATTGAATTCTCGCACATCACTTGGTGAAACATCATAAAGAATAAAGTATAAACTTTAAAGTAAAAAACACTTGGCTTATGTTTCACTATATAAAAAATATTTAGATACTGTATTTAGCAGTAACGAATAGTCGACATGTTTCGAGTTATGAATCCATTATCAAGACTGACTACAGGAGAGTATTACATCCTATTTTATAAAACAGACAAAAGCAAAGGTGATAGCTGAAAATCAATTTGTTCGTTTACAAGGGGTAATTGACTATTATGGGCGGAACTTATTTCGAGAATTTCAAGAAGGTTTAGGCGCTTTCCTTTGTTACCTGAATGTAACAATTTGGTTTTGTTGAAATCCAGGAAGTGATTGAATCTTATACAATATTCAGAAAACCCAGTGGTATTTTCGTTTTTTAAAATTGACTTTTTATGTTCTTCAACACGAATATTTATATTCCTTCCTGTTTGTCCAATATAGAAAGCAGGACATTCGTCGCAAAATATTTTGTAAACACCACTGTTTTCTCCGATGTTAGATTTTTCTTTATTATTGACGAAGAATGACTTCAAGTTTCTTTTATTTGTACAAATTATTTTAACGTTATTTTTCGATAGTCTGTTAAAAATTTTGCTACTCAAATTAGGCACATAATTTATTGAGAAATATTTTTGTTCTTCATTAATAATTATATATAAGCTCAACCATCGTTGAAGTTTTTTTACTTTATAATAACTCACTACGTTAAGTAGATATATAAACTTAGTTGATTTTTGATTTGAAGAGCTTATTGGACTGAAATCACAATTTTTGTTTCAGTAGAAAATATTCATTATTGAAATTGCTTTTTTCGGGTTTTCTGTTCGGAAGATGTGTTAAAGACATCATCAAAGTTCAAATTTCGGGCCCTGCAATGTTTGATGGATATTCGTAATCACAGGAATGTTTAAGCATAACAGAAATGCAGTGCTCACTTCAGGAAAGCTTGAGGAAATAAAATGATGCTTTATGATTAAAAAATTAGCAAGTAGATACATAACTGAGAATTTTCTGGGCAAACAAAATAGATATGTTTTTTTCATATAAATCGGCAAATACTTAAGTCTTTTCCAATAAATAGGTGTTAGTTAAATTTTGGTAGGTTGCAAGGAACTGAAATTGGCAACAATGTCATTAATTCAATTCAGGAATTGTGATCTCAGTTGGTTAATGATGATGTCTAATACACGATAGAATTTGTTCATCCTCGCAAATTTCATAAAAATAATGTTTAATATTCCATGTCGAGTTTTAGTAAATTCAGATTTCATAATTTTAAAACTGACTGGGTGAAATCTTGTCCAACAAATGCACTAAAATTTTGATACATTTTTAACTCCTGTACTGACCCTTTCGGGCGGGAGGCCTCTTTCGGCTGAGGGCCAGTGGCGTTTTGCCCGTCATGCTACCCTATTGTTACGCCCCTGGTTGTAAGTCATCTTCCAAAAACTTGTTCATTGCAAGAATTAAACGTGGAGCAAACCTTTGAATAATTTCTAGAACAGATTTACTTCCATTACTAACTTTTAAATGTCTGTCGCTGTTATCTTTTTCAATGACAGATTATTAAGGAAAAGTCTGTGTATAAAAAAGAATGGATCCTTTGAGATCAACTCATAAGGCATTTTGAGTACAGTGACTGCAAGTATCGTAGAATTTTGATTTTAATCCAATTATCGTCAGTATCGGTCGAAAGAACGTTGTCAATTTGTAGATGCCAATGAAGTTAACAATTCTAACCACGTGCTCGATGCGTATTATGGAAATTAGTGATCTGTTATGGTACTTGAAATAAATTTCCTCACCACACTGATGAAGGAGCCTGAGGGATAGCAAAGGGCACAGTTTTAACGGCCTCAGATATATTTCGAATTGTCTTATTTGAGTAAATTAATTTCGTGTTTGATGCGTTTCAATGGTATAATTACTTAATTTAAAATCGGCTGAATTATATCGCCCCCTTAGTGCAACAACTAGATAACTCGAATTGTATGCATTTTGAGTTATCCGATAGCTGACCTATTTTTCATTCTCTTTTCAATGCAACATCTAGATATCTAGTACGAGCAACCAAACTCGTTTAACTAGTGACCTGAAATAGATAACTCCGAAAATGCACATTCTATAACAAGACATCTTCAGCTATCTAGTTGTAGCACTGGCATTATTGAGTTACTCGCAGGCAACTTCTTGGTCTCTATGAGATATCTAGTTATATATATATATATATATATATATATATATATATATATATATATATATATATATATATATATATATATATATAGTTTTTCGAATCCAGTTGGAGATCTGTTAATGCATGATGATGTTCTTAAGTTAAGAAACTATTGCTTTTACAGAAAAAATGCAGGAGATGAAAATTTGAACCCTACATTATTCTTCCCAACAGATATTTTTTATTGAAGTAATTTTATTTTGTTAAAAAGTTCTGGTGAGAAATGGAATAGGGTTTGCACGTTTAACTCTTTTAAAAGATCACAACAAAACTGAAAAAATATACATAGGTAGCATTTTTATTAGTAAAACACCCCCATTATATGCAATTTCTTTAACTCTCCAGCAATTTCACGAAATAAATTTTTTTCTTCTAATTTTTGGAATCGTGTAACTTTTCAAGAAGAGTCCTAAGAGCTTTTGTTTACATAAGAGACCCCCTTCAATTTTCGAAAAGGAATCAACCTCTAAAAAGTTTCGCACTTATTTGAAAACACTATATATATATATATTATATATATAGTTGATGGAATCCGTCGTTACTACGTGATAATTTAACATGATTAACAAAACTAAATTTGATTTTACTACGTTTATTATCACAAAATATTTTGAAAAATATAACACTGCGATTGCAATTTCGGTCACTAGACCATCATCGGGCAGATTGAGTTAAGAACTGAATACAAAATAATTATAGATTTGCGCTTACGGGTGGGAAAGGATTCTTTGTCAGGTAACCTAAATAGACAAGAGGAACATATTTCAAGAAGGGCTAATCGAGTGAATTTCAAATTGGTACAATACAATGTTCTTAGAAAAGTCATTATTGTTTAAATACACTAAATATAGGAGAATATATCAAGTCAATCTGGTCGTTCAGCAAGATATCTTTTGCATTATTATTGAGTTTAAAAATTTCTAATGATTCTAAGTAAGTATCATTAGTAATCATTAGAAATTTTTAAACTCAATAATAATGCAAAAGATATCTTGCTGAACGACCAGATTGACTTGATATATTCTCCTATATTTAGTGTATTTAAACAATAATGACTTTTCTAAGAACATTGTATTGTACCAATTTGAAATTCACTCGATTAGCCTTCTTGAAATATGTTCCTCTTGTCTATTTAGGAACCTGCAATAATCCTTTCCCACCGGTAAGCGCAAATCTATAATTATTTTGTATTCAGTTCTTAACTCAATTTGCCCGATGATGGTCTAGTGACCGAAATTGCAATCGCAGTGTTATATTTTTCAAAATATTTTGTGATAATAAACGTAGTAAAATCAAATTTAGTTTTGTTAATCATATTATATATATGTATATATATTTATATATATATATATATATATATAAATATATATATATATATATAAATATATATATATATATATATATATATAACTATAAGATAATTATTAGCAAAAACAGGCTTGGTGAATCTCAAAAAACACGATTTTATTAAAAAGTTGACGTTTCTCCACGACATTCGTGGCTTTTTCAAAACCTTTGAAATATTGAAATTTCTTTGACATTTATTGATTTGAAAAAATTTAATAAATGTCAAAGAAATTTCAATTATTTCAAAGGTTTTGAAAAAGCCAAGAATGTCGTGGCGAAACGTCAACTTTTTAATATAATCGAGTTTTTTGAGATTCACCAAGCCTGTTATTGCTAATAATTATTAAAAAGTTAAAAATAGTTCACAGGCAACAACATTCCAAATAAATAATTATATATATATATATATATATATATATATATATATATATATATATATATAAACTTCAATACATCCTGAACAAGTTGATGAATTGTTAAAAGCTTTCACTTCATATCATAATAGATTGCCATTTACTAAAGAGATAGAAGAAAATAACAAAATAAATTTTCTAGATATGACAGTTATTAAGAGGGATGATGGATCACTTATTACGAATTGGTATAACAAAAACACTTGGTCTGAAAGATACCTTAATTATGAATCTCTTGTTCCAACGAAATATTAAAAAAAAGTTGTGATCATGAGGTTAGACCTAGAAACATTCAAAAAATTAAAGAAGTAGGTTCTAAATTAGAATAATCATCCAACACAGCTTTATGAACCAATAATAAAGAAAAGAATCCATCAGATTTATAACCGTGCTTCTCATGAAATTAAAACTGATTAAAACGAAACAAACTACATTGGAATGGAATTTATACCGGAGATTTCATACAAAATCAGTAACGTCATGAAAAAATATAATCTAATAATGAGCCAAAACCTAATAATATAACTAGCTCTTTATACACTAAACTCAAACCAGAGATTGAACAACCAGATGAACACATACCATATATAAAATTAATTGTGGTGAATGTTATTCCTATTACATAGGTAATACTAAACAATATTTACATAAAAGACTATATGAACATAAATATTCAATAAAAACTAATAAAAAATCTACAGCTCTTGCAAAACATCCAATCGAGCAATCACATTCTGTTGATTTTGAAAACACGAAAATCATAAAAAGGGAAAGGAACCAGCTTAAAAGGAATGTATTAGAGATGATTGCAATTCAAAAAGAAGAAATGACGACAATTAATTCAAGAGTGGACATCTATTACCAATATTATCATTCATCAAAACCACAGAGGCCATGTAACATAGAAGAGAAGAAGATGATAAATGTGATTATATTTGAAGGTTATTTTGAATATTATTTGAAAACGACATAAGTCGAGACGCGTAATAATATCAATTTGTGATATTTAGAAGTGAAAGTTTTATCAAAATTGACTGTAATTGTGACCTCAACCTAGTAAAACTCCTACCATATAATAAAAGTGGTCAGTAAAATTTGAAGAAAACATAGGTATATATATATATATATATATATATATATATATATATATATATATATATATATATATATATATATATATATATGTATATATATATATATATATACTACAAATTCAGTTGTAAGGATGAAAATTTGTATGATGCTCTCTCCCCAGAAATTTGATATAAAAAGAACAAAAATGAGGATGAAATACGTCCTCGTTAACGGAACTCTGCTGTCCCGCTTTTTCTTATTATATTCGATATGAAAAGTTCAATACGAGGAAGTGATTAAAAAATGATTTCAAAGTTGATTCTTCTTGAAGATGCACGTATTTTCTTATTTGTCCATTACTGAAACAAATGAAATTACCAGAGAATATTTGGAGCAAAATGATTAAAAATTCATGAAAACAACAACAAGATCCACTTGTAAATAATTCATACTAGCTCAGAACTTGAGTGCTCTACGTATTCGTATTTACAATAGAAAATTACTGCATTTCAGAAATCACTCTGCCTGTTGTACATGAAAAATATTTAGGGAATATCATACATCAATATACCGATGGTAGTATAAAATAAGGTATTTACAAGGTCATGTGACATAAGCAGACATTTCCTACAAGCTTCTTAAGGTTCAGCTTAACAAACATTTAAAAAAAGGTTGTAAGTAACATTAATTTTGTTATTCTTACGTTGGATCGATAAACTGTAGAATGCGATAGATTGTTTTCAGGAAGATGATTAAAATGAAACCTGAGGAAACGTCAATTTGCAAACTCTGAAAGATATCGTTTTAAACTTGATATCAACAAAGTTAGAAAAGTTTCCTATTTAATTGTGAATAAATGGCGTATGTAAATTGAACGGTCATTATTTTTCCACAGGACTGTAATTATAAATTAAATTGAAATGCCAGATGATTCGTATTTTTTCCAGAGAACGAGATAAAATAATGATCTTCTCTCATAATCAATCAGGATAAAATTCCAATTAGAAATACAATAAAATATGTCCGTTAGATTAATTATTTGATAGTTCGAAATTTTTAGGTAGTTTTGAAATATTTTATCTCATTCGTTGTGTATTATGAGGAAATGCTATTATAAATATTAATTGGTAGTTTTACCGAAATTCAATTCTTTATATTACACCAATTATCAATACTCTTTCCCAAAAATTATTTTTGAAACGAAGAGCATAATCGCACATTACACTCCAAACTTGGCAATGAAGGCTAGGCCTGAAAATGTGTAACAGTAACAGTCATGATTTTGTTTATATTTCGCAAAGCGTATTAGTCTTACATGTCTTAATGGTTTTTAATGTTTTTTAGTTTTTTATAATGTACAAAATTTTATATCTGTATAATTAGTTCAATTGACAAATATGTTGATGATTCTTAACATACGTTTTACATAATTGACTCTATTTTGTTATCTATTTCATTAGATTCCTCTTTTGTCCAACTATTGAAAGTGTGTTTTGTTTAATTAGTTATCATTGTTCAACTTTATTTTTAATTCTTTATATGTGCTTTGTCTACAAAATTTTGTAATTTTATATTACAATAAAGCTATTTCTCTCTCTCTCTCTAGTCATACTACTGATAAACTCTCTTACTTATTTAATTTCTCTCAAAAGTTGTTATTATGTTATTAATTATTAAGTAGAGGTTAGGTATAATGAAGACGGGTTATTACCAGTATTTGTGAATTTTAGTAAGATATTGTATGTCTATATAAATAAAGATATGAGCAGGGGCGTAGCTACCGCCGTATCAGCTGTATCAATGATACGGGGCCCCCGGTCTACAGGGGCCCCTCACGTGCCTACAGAGTTTTCACTTCAGAAATGAGAAAAGTCAAAAAAAGCAATTTAATTTGACATTTTCGCTTGTCAAATGTCAAATTAAACTCGGTTTATCATTAAACTTAGTATAATAATATATGGTGCAGGAGCCTATTAATATATCAATTTGCCGAAAAAAAAAGCAAGAAAAGTGTATATTTAATTTGAATTGTTTTCTAGCTCAATTTCTAGACAGAATTGATAACTCATGATCAATAAACATTTATTTTAATTTAACGTAACCATTTTTGATTTTTTTGTTGTGAGAAATCCTCAATTTGGGCCCCCGCAACTAATTTTGATACAGGGCCCCTCCAAGGCACGCTACGCCACTGGATATGAGATTATGTCAGTGTATTATCATAGATTAGGTATGATTTTGAAATGGAGAATGTATCATTATGTTTACAAGTAATCTACTAAATATTCGTAAAATGATAAACACGTATCGAAATGATTAGTTGAAAAAATATTTAAAATTTTTGCACATACAAAAAAGGAGCAAAAGTATCAATTTAAACATCAATCATTCTGATAATGTTCAAAATCATTGATTTTGAAGAATTTGATTTAAAAATTAACAATAATACACCAAGATCTAAAACAAAAAGCAGTTCGATGCAGTTTTTTCGATAAACTCACATAAAATTTAATGGCAAACATATGTATCCTAGTTCAGTTACTACAAACCAATAATTACTAAGTTTGAATGTAGTGAATAGGTTCATAATAAGTAAATATTCCTATAAAAATTAATAATAAAATTTTTATTTTCATAACTTTTCAAAAATACAGTATTAGTTATAATTCTTTTTAATGCATAATATACAGAAAAATTAACTGCGTTCCTGTCGTCTTTCTTAACCCTTCTATGAGTGGCTAAATTTTAGATTTAGTCATTACACGTATAAAATTTTACTGTGAAATCCTGGTTTGGATTATTCAACTATTCATGCTGTCATGCAATATGCTCGTGCTCGTACAATAATAGCTTCTCCAAAAGGGAAATATTTGCTATTACTTTAATGACAGAGGGAAACCACTAACTCCACATATATCTACAACAAACCGAGAGTATGGTCGGAATCGAACCCACGAACAATGGATAGTAAAATGCTTTCTGTATGACATAATAACATTAAATCCCACTTTGAGAATACATTGCAATAGAAATGTAGTCTGCGAACACGTGCTGAAGAAATTGTATGTTTATAAGAGGCACATATGGCGCATCTTATGGTTGTTTCGATTTACGATTCAATTTCACCGAGAGCAAACTCCAATTGAAAAGTAGACAAAATATAGCATCATTGCGATGATATTATTTCAAAGAAACGATCACGAGTTTTAGTTGTATATTTTTCACGAAAATAATAGACTATTGCACTATATTGAAAGTCAAGAGAGGTGTGGGAGTGGTTTTTGTATCCGTTTTAGAACTCCAGGCCCACGATTTTTCTGATGACATATATATATATATATATATATATATATATATATATATATATATATATATATATATATATATATATATATATATATATATACTAGCTGACCCAGCAAACGTTGTTCTGCCATATAAATTATTTTTATCTATCTATCTAGAAAGTTATCTATCTAACTATCGTTCTATCTTTCTATCTATTCATCTATCTGCCGATGTACAATTGCGAGCATAAAATTTTGGCCACTTCTAGACATTTAATGAATGTAAGATGTGAATCTGGCTTAAGGATATTGTAACCTTACTTTAAACTTCTGTTATATTTATTGTCACTTTGACAGTAACCTGGATTGTAATTTCAGTCTTTTAAAAATTCCATGAGAAATTTAGTTGGTTTGTGAAAAAATTCAACAGTGCAATAGAACTAGAAGATATTAGGCTACAATATAATGCAAACAGAAACAGAACAATTATATTTATTAATAGGTATATAAACAAATTAATAACAGGGATATTAAAGTATAAAATAAATAATAATTGACAATAAAATGCTAATACTTTGTCATTGCTCCATTTGAAATTATTACTTTAGTTAATCTACCGCGCATTGATAGGCATAATTTACGATGGTAGTCCTGGGGTAATGATTGCCATGCTTCATCGATCGCAGTCAGAAGTTCTTCTCTATTATGAAATATAACGTTACGATGTTGTAAATTTCGCACTAACAGACCTCACATATTCTCAATCGGATTAAGATCAGGACTTCGACTCGGCCACTCAATGACGTTTATATTATGATTCTCGAACCAAGCCGTCACCCTGCGTGCGGTGTGGATAGCACAGTTGTCCTGCTGAAAAATTAAATTGCCGTTCGGGAAAAATGGCGTCACTGACGGGAGCATCACTTCTTCGAGAATCCTAATATAAACGTTACTGTTGAGCCGATCTGGCACATAGACCATTACCCCAGCACTAACCGCCGAAATCCATGCCCACATGTTTACAGAAAAACGGCCGCTTTGGTCTGCAGCTTGGACGTATTGATCATCATAACGAGTGTTCGGTGGTCTGTATACTCTCAACCGACCATTGCGCGACGACTGGAACACTTTTTCATCGGAAAAAATTACTCTGCTCCAGAAAGCCTCATCGTCGGCGAGATGCTCTAGTGCAAATTCAACCCTTCTTTCCCTATGATAGGGCGTTAGACGAATTTTCCTGGTCGCACTGTGATTTTTCAATCCACTTGATCTTAGGCGTCGGCGTGCTGTCCATACCGAACCAGGAAAATTTGAATTATAGACGGCCTCAACAGCAGAGCTGAAAGGCTGAATTTGCACTACATTTACCAGGGTTTCATCTTCTGCCAAAGTGGAAATTCGACGTCGCTCAGACCCCGGTCTTCGTTGCACTATATTTTCTTCCCTCCACTTCCCAACTTTCCAGTTGACGGTGGTTCTAGGAATTTGTAGCAGTTGGGAAATACGTCTATTGGACATTCCATTCTCATGATGGATTAATATTCGACATTTATTAAAATGCGAAATTGCAGGCATTTTCGTTAAAATTTCACAGAAATAATATTTAAAATTTCAAAAGTCAATTTGACAGAAATTAAATTATAATTTCAAATTGTAAACGTCATAATGACAATAAAGCATGACATACGCCTCATTTTTTGTGATTAACAGAAATTTGGGTGGACAAAATTTTATGCCCGCAACCGTACCTCTATCTATCTAACTATCTATCTATCTATCTAGATAGTTATCTATCTATCTAACTATCTATCTATCGTTCTATCTATCTATATATCTATCTATCTATCTACATATCTATCTATCAATCTATCTGACCCGGCAAACGTTGTTCTGCCATATAAATTATTTTTATCTATCTATCTTTCTATCTATTCATCTATCTGCTGATGTATCTTTATATATCTAACTATCGAGATAGTTATCTATGTTTCTATATATATATATATATATATATATATATATATATATATATATATATATATATATATATATATATATATATATATATATATATATATATAAAGAGGAGGATAGTCGCTGACTAGCTGTAGAGGATAACTATTAGTAGGGACTGGCAGCAATGTAAAAGGAAACTCTTGAAGTTTTTTCCAAGCTTTCGGAATCGTTTATTCCATCGTCAGGGAGAATCTATCATGAGAATGATTACATAGATGTTGTTAATACGATATAAGAAACATTGAAAATGATGCTATTTGTTAATAAATTATAAAAGTTGATTCATTTTTGAAGTTATAATTAATTACTGAACGAAATGACAAAATCGGAGTCACATATTTTTTTTTTTTTTAAATTTTCAAATTGAAGTTTGACATTATTTCGTTACGTTAAATTAATTCGATTTTGTGTATTTTATATCAAGTGAAAGTAAAAAAGAAATAAATTTCACTCAAATGGCTTATATTCTGTTTTTTTATTTATGGATTTATTGTCTGATAAATAAAGGCCATTTCTAAAAAAGATCTTTTGAAAGATGTGATTCTCTTGCCAGAACAGTTGTTAATGATTGTGACCACCAGATGAACTACCTTTCAACAACTGTTCTGGCAAGAGAATCACATCTTTCAAAAAGATCTTTTTTAGAAATGGCCTTTATTTATCAAGACAATAAATCCATAAATAAAAAAACAGATATAAGCCATTTGAGTGAAATTTATTCTTTTTTACTTTCACTTGATATAAAATAACACAAAATCGAATTAATTTAACGTAACGAAATAATGTCAAACTTCAATTTGAAAATTTAAAAAAAAAAAAAAAAATGAGTGACTCCGATTTGTCATTTCGTTCAGTAATTTAATTATAACTTCAAAAATGTATCAACTTTTATAATTTTTTAACAAATAGCATCATTTTCAATGTTTCTTATATCGTATTATCAACATCTATGTAATCATTCTCATGATAGATTCTCCCTGACGATGGAATAAACGATTCCGAAAGCTTGGAAAAACTTCAAAGAGTTTCCTTTTACATTGCTGCAGTCCCTACTAATAGTTATCCTATATATATATATATATATGTATATATCTATATATATATATATATATATATATATATATATATATATATATATATATATATCAATCTATCTGGCCCGGCAAACGTTGTTTAAATTGTTAAAATGGCTATTAAAAAATATGGGTTGTTGATAGAAGGGTGAAAATTCAGAGTTGTATGTATTTTTTGATGCAACATCATAAAAATGTTTGGGGTGGACCACTCTTATCACTTAGGGATATGAAAAATATATTATGACCTATTCTCAGACCAACTATTGTTATGCTCGATTGCCATCTTGCAACCCTATTGCGGATCTGTGGATGAAATTAATAAAATAAAAATCGCGATGGAAAAATAGGGGTTGATCGTAGAAGGGTAAAAAAATTGGGAGTTATATGAATTTTTTTATTATAGTCATGACAAAATAAAAAAAGAAATCTTGCCAAAAAAATTGAAGTTTATAATTAAAAAATTGAAAATAGGGGTTGATCGTAGAGGGTAAAAATTTAGGGTTATATGTATTTTTGAATACTGCGTCCTCAAAAAATAGAACAGAAAATTTTGTATTAAAAATTTTTTAAAAATTAAGGGGTGGACTACCCTTATTATTAAGGGGGATAAAAAATAGATGTTGGCCGATTCTCAGACCTACCCAATATGCACACAAAATTTCATGAGAATCAGTGGAGCATTTTCGGAGGAATTTAACAAATATAAAACAACGGTTGATCATAGAGGGGTGAAAATTTAGTGTTGTATGTATTTTTGAATGCTCTATCATAAAAAAATAGAACAGAAAATTTTGTCTGAAATTTAAAAAAATTGAATTGAGGGGTGGACCACCCTTAAGATTTAAGGGGGTGAAAAATAGATGTTAGCCGACCTACCCGATATGCACACAAAATTTCATGAGAATCGGTCTAGCCATTTCGGAGGAGTTTAACTTCTAACACCGTGACATTCAACTATTTTTCTCAACCGCTGGCATTTCAAAGTAGAGATTTTATACATTTTCGTTGTTTTTGTAGTAGTAGTCTTACCTTTTGCTGATTAAGTGAGAGGGTTGAAATTTGGTAAGTGGATTTAATTGATATTTCAAAAATTCATATTGGGGGTTTATTTGATTTATTTTACCCCCTCAATGTTTATGTTGAAATTTAAAGCATTTTTGAGGCTTGTCGAGCATTGCTCATCCCTACAGTCACTCCAAATTCAGTGGGAATACTGAGAATGCGTTCGTGAATTTTGTTGATATTGGGAAGTTTCTATTTGGAAGTTTCAAATGTTTTTTTCTTACTGTGCAATTCTTTGTGCTTCTCTTTGGCCCTTCCAACTTAGGGTTGTAGTTTGTATGTAAAAAAACAAAATTCAGAGGTGCAATACGACCTCACTGACAAACTCTGCTGCTCAAGCGTTTCTTCATTTTAGTTAGGTACCATTTTGAAAATAATTTTCTTGTGATTATTCATTCTGAATCAAAAATATTTCAAATGAATTATTTGGATCAGTCATCAAAAACTTCCCACAAGTCAAATAAAGTTGTTTCTCTTCGCGTCATGAAATGCTCATTGTATCATTCACGACCTATCAAAATGAATAATAGACTCAAAAATAAAAAAATTAGTAGTATTATTTATTTTCCAAGATCAAATTACACATGAATTCTTCATCATGGTTAACTCTTCAAAATCAAATAAATTCAGTAGATAGTATAAACTCTCACTACTCTGAACGTCCAAACCACAAAATCCAAACTTACAAGATACGTTTGTTGTATTATATACTATTCTCTAACAATTCCAAATGTCGACCCACTGGATCCTTAATTTCGAAGAACATACAAATATCAACTCATGAAAATATTTCCACGTAGTCGACATCTCTATCTGTCAATTTTGACAGACACCTTATTCAGTGACAGATGCTGTCTTCCACTCAATAATACGTTAGATTCACAATGTCGAAATGCCATGTCAAATTGATGAGAATGATATAAACAACATGTTCCTCCATGTTTCTCATCACATCGTCTATATTGCACCACACATTTGAATGCATGCTTTCAAATATTCGTTTACTTAGTATATTCATTAATCAAAACGTTAGCCACGCTCCATATCAGCTATTGAAAATACGAATCGTGAATTCTTTTCACGGGCTAAAATAATTTCATATGGTAAAAAGATCAAATCGTTTTGATTTTTCTATCGTGTAGTCAATCCTGAGCAGAGCAGAAGCAGAATTGTGTTACGTGTATTAATATTTCAAGAATGAATGGCACAGACAGAAATAAATTTTATATCAGAATGACAAAGTTTCGTAGGATCCTACCAAACAGGTCTATAAAAAAACGAGTCTCATGCAGCTGTAGCAAGAAGAGTCATTGCTAACGATAAGGAAATTGAAGGTTTAATAGACAACCATGTATTGATGAAATTGAAAAATTTAGGTAGTTTCTATTGGCAAGAGGGAAAATTTGTCGGAGTATAAAGTATTTATGTTCTTCAGAGATTTATACCCCTTTGAACGCAACTTGGAATATTTTTGCTATAAAGCTCTGCATATTCGCGACTGAAGCAAAATCTGAATTTTTGCGTGAACCCTTTATACGAAAGATTCATGATTAAAATCAGGAAATCACTAGATTCGTGTGTGGCTCACGTTCGTGATTCACAAACCAAAACAACGCGGTTTAATGCAGAAACTCTAACTTTATCCTGATAAACAGACAGCAATAAATTTTATATCAGAATGAGAAAGTTTTGTGGAATCCTACCAGAGAGGTCTATAAAAAACGGGAGTCTGGTACAGCTGTAGCAAGAACAATCATTGCTAAAGTCATAGGAATTGAAGGTTTATCAGAAATCCATGTCTTAATTAAATTAAAGAATTTAGGTAGTTCATATTGGCAAGAGGAAAAACTTGTCGAAGTATGAAATCTTGGTGTTCTTCTGAGATTTATATCCCTCTGAACGCAACTTGGCAATATTTCTGATATAAAGCTCTGTATATTCGCGACTGAAGCAAACTCTCAATTTTTGCGTGAACCTTACCAGAAAGAGGCATGATTAAATTAAGGAAATCAATTAATTCGTGTTATCACGATAGTGGCTCACGTTCGTGATTCACAAACCAAGTCAACGCGGTTTGTTGCAGAAACTCATACCTTATCCTGATAAACAGACAGCAATAAATGTTATATCAGAATGAGCAAGTTTTGTGGGATCCTACCATAGAGGTCTATAAAAAACAGGAGTCTCGTGCAGCTGTAGCAAAAAGAATTATTGCTAACGTCATGAAAATTGAAGGTTTAACAGCCATCCATGTCTTCATGAAATTAAAAAAATTAGGTAGTTCCTATTGGCAAGAGAAAAAATTCGTCAAAGTAAGAAGTCTTGGTGTTCTTGTGAACGCAACTTGGCATAGTTCTGCATATTCGCGACTGAAGCAAAATCTGAATTTTTGCGTGAACCCTTTACACGAAAGAGGCATGATTAAAATAAGGAAATCACTAGATTCGTGTTATCATGATAGTGGCTCACGTTCGTGATTCACAAAACATATCAACGCGGTTCAATGCAGAAACCCATACTTTATCCTAATAAACTTACAGCAATAAATTTTATAACAAAATAAGCAAGTCTTGTGCAGCTGTAGCAAAAAAAAATATTGCTAACGTCATAAAAATTGAAGGATTACCAGTCATAATTAAATTAAAAAATTTAGGTAGTTCCTATTGGCAAGAGAAAAAGTTTCTCAGAGTATGAAGTCTTGGTGTCCTTCTAACGAGATTTATACCTTATTAAAAAAAACCTATGACAGGAGTGGTCCACTAGAGGAAAATCGTATCGCGATACACCTGGAAAAATAATAAAATCACCTTGAAATCTCAGGGAATTTTAGATCTTGAGTTGACACCCTGAATAACAAATTTATGACTGTTTGGATAGTGTCAAGTTTTTGATTAACTATGTATCTACTGAAGATAGATTGTACACCTCACGTGAGAATTTAGATAAGATAATTTATGAAAATAAATGAAACATTAGCAGTACACAAGTATAATGTGACCAAAATTTAGATACGTATACATAAGATTCCTGCCAGTGGTGTACATTACATATTACAGTATCAAAGCTATGTAAGATTGGTATGTTCATCTTGTATCTTTAACGATATTATGGATGCACTGCAGTATATACATCCATTATAGAGATATAGAGAGACAATAGTGACATATGCTCAGTGGCAGAAATAGTATCGAAATATATATATATATATATATATATATATATATATATATATATATATATATATATATATATTATATATATATATATATATAATAATAATAATAATAATAATAAATAATAATATATCTTTATTTTCCGAAATTGTTTTCATTACATAGATAGCAACAATACCAATAAAGAAAACAAGTCAAAATAATCAATAATTGAATTCGCTTTACAAAAAGCTGGAAATTCGCCAATATCATACGGCTCCATATCCAAAATAAATTCATAAATATTCTGTCTAAATTTTGTTATACCTTAGATCAACAAACTTAAATCTCCTAGGAAACAGTTAAATAGGTCTCATACGAGCCGAAAAATAATTCCAAAGGCGACTTTCCGAGGCTCCCGAAATCGGCGTAATTTTCGACTTTTTTTTTTCGCTCAAAAAAAAATGTCGCAATTTTGAAAAATTCGGTACGGCCGAAAAAAGCGGCGGATCGAAACGAAAACGGTCCTATTCAGTAATAAGTCGCTTCGTCTCTCGAAAAAATTTATTTTCTCCGACGTCGGCCCGGCGCCTTCGACGGAGTTCTTTTAAAAAGTCGAGACACTTTTTTCGCTCCGAAAAACGCGAGGTTTTTTTTCGGAAATTTTTTCGGGCGTTTCCCGGCCGATTCTTGCGCGGTAAAAAGTAGCGATCGCGTTCGGAAGGATCGAATTTGCGAATTTCGCTCGATTTCGCCCTCTGGGTCGAGCCCGTTTCGGGCTGCGCGCCACTTTTTCGACGTAAATTTTCGCGGGACCGTGGGCGGCCGAACGGGGCCCCTTTTCGAAAAAATCAAACTCTCCCGCTATTTAGTAAGAATCGACCCCGAGCTACCCGGTAAAAATATCTAATTTCCCGAAAACGTCCCCGTTTTCCCGCAATCCTTTCCTTCAATTCCCGTACAAAGTTCAACTGTTTTTCCGCTCCACCATTCTCTTACTTATTTAGTATTATTGACAATTATAAAGTGTTCCCGTTTCATATATCATCATCATATATATATATATATATATATATATATATATATATATATTAATATATATATATATATATATATATATATATATATATATATATATATATATATATATATATATATATATATATATGTATATGTATATATATATATATATATATATATGTATATGTAAATATATATATATATATATATATATATATATATATATATATATATATATATAGGGTGTTCCGTTAATAACACGCCAGAGTGACACTGGAGGTAGATTGGCTTCAGGTCTATCAGATAACATCAACATGACCTCAGTAAAAGTTTTCTGGTTTTCGAGATATTGCCACTCTTATGTTTTTTTTAAATCTATACTTTTCAGTCCATTTTCTCGCCTGTTTTGAATATAAATAATTTCTAACTTATGATTTTATTTTCTTGTGGTAACATCAATAGTTGGTTGAGAATCGACCCATCATTTCATTAAAAACTAGCTCCCTAACCTCAAAAAAAAATTAAGTTGTTTCAATTTAGTTTAAATCCGAAAACCTTAACTAAAGTTTGACTATTTACTGTGAAAAAATATTGTACGGGACTGAATCAGCAAATGATATTTAAAAGTAGCCTGTTTAATGCCCATTCGAAAATGGTATAATATTTGAGGTTTGTTTTTTTCAAAAGTGTACAAATTCCAATTTTTGTCATTGCAGTCGTGCTACTTGCGAAATACTTCAAATAAAAAATAATACTCAATAAAAGGTGCAGGCGTCTTTTGTCGGCAAATTAATAAAAAATAGTAATGAATAGCGGTTTCTATTCATTATATATATATATATACATATATATATATATATATATATATATATATATATATATATTAGTATAATATATATATATATTATATATATGTATAGTATATATATATATATATATATATATATATATTATATATATATATATATATATATATATATATATATATATATATATATTTATATATATATCAGTGGCGGCTCGTGAGGTTTTGGTTTGAGGAGGCTACAAGAGGTGTTAAAAAATACACCATAGGCGAAAATTTTTAGGATTTCGAGGTCAATCGCCTTATAATTTAAAGAAAATCAAAGTAAAACAAGCACCCTAAGCTATTAATTTGTTACAATTTGGAATATATCTATGCTATATTCGCGACTGAAGCAAATACTGAATTTTTGCGTAAACCTTTTTCAAGAAAGAGGCATGATCGTGAAATCACTAGATACGTGTTATCTCGATGGTGGCTCACGTTCGTGATTCACAACCCATATCAACGCAGCTTAATGCAGAAACTCATACTATATCCTAATGAACAAATATGGAGTATTCAGTCAAGAAAATGTAGTGTTCGAAATAGCTTCTACTCAAGTTCCTCAAGCACCTAATACGTGTTGTAGTCTTTCTTTTCGGAATTATTAGCAAGTTCAAGTTCACGTTATAATAACTCAGGACCTTCATTGAACGACATAATTGAATTTTATGTGTAATTTTATCGACGCTGCCAGCTTTGTGCTGTATAGCTGTGGTAGGCTTGGGAATACTCGGGGATATTTTGCAGGAGTTCCAATCAGAAGATATTACTTCAGGTTAACAGAAAGTTATATACGTGCGAACATTTAATGGCTGGTTGAAACTAGTTTGTTATCATTTTCACGATGAAGTAAAGCAAAAAGTTCAATTTTGAAATATGTAATTAATCACTGAGAAAGATGAGGGTACCTAATAATTTTTTTTATTTTTGTGCTAAAATGATACGTTGAAATTATGTGTTTTGAGTTCTTCCGAAATAATTTTCGTGAAAACCATATTTACAAGAAGTCTTTTATTGTAATCACAAAAAGGATTTCATTATTCATGAAAATGATATATTACAATTTCAATAATATAACTGAATAATATTATTTAGGATATTTATACACGCTGCATAATACATATATATATATATATATATATATATATATATATATATATATATATATATATATATATATATATATACAATATATATATATACTGGGTGACCCACCGGGAAAGAACGCGATCTGTATATGGAAAACTACACATAGGAAAATTTTGAAAATTCGACAGTATACTAATGTCGATAGGGGCAACTCGACTAAAATATTTTCAAGATGGTGGCACTTCCGGTTATACCGGAAGTAGATACCAACTTGCGTATTTTAAATTGGATACCCTATATATTAATACATTTTTGGATTCTACGCAAAATTTGAGGCAGATTTTATGTATTTGTCCTATACCTAAGTCTAAGCGTTTTTGACATATTTAGGTTTTTATGTCAAAAATGACGATTGCAAGCCCTAATATAATTATCAATTGTTCCTATAAGGATTTCCGTATTACTCACTTTGGGATGGATTCCTTGTTGAAAAAGACTTGTTTCAATAGATTTTGTATAGTATTTGGATAAGTAATTATACAGAGTGTTCAAAAAATAAAATCTAAAATGAGATTCAGAAAACTGAAAAAATTTTTTTCAAATAGAAACCCCCCATTTTTCTTATTTTGTAGTATTTAGCATTTAAAAAGAAGGTAACTTTGTATAAAATTATCTCTTACTAAAATTTGAAGTTTTCGAAATATTGCCAATGTAATATTTTCATATGGCGATTTTGCATTTAATCGTTAAACAATTAGATCTAGGATAGCCACGATCGTATTTGACATTTCAAATCATCGTAATGGCACCCCGGTTAAATTATACAAACGAAGATTATTTAAACTTTTTTATTATTTATGGACAATGTGATAAATTATTTCAAGAACATGTGATACATGTGCGACCCGATATCCTCATAAACAAAAACCATCACCAAATAGTGTTAAACGAATTATAGAAAACTTCAAGAATTTTGGATCCGTAAAGGCATAAGTGTACAGAAAGAAACCAGTTGTTAACAATGAGAATATTGAAATAGCAATTTTGGAATATTTTGAAGCATATCTAACAAAATCTTCAAGGCAGATAGCATTAGAATCAGGCTTATATAAATCGTCAGTTCTAAGAATTTTGTGGAAACACAAATATCATCCCTATGCTATCCATATTTTCATCAGTGCAGCATTTGAATGAAAATGATTTCGATAAGCCTTAAAAGTTTAAATAATTTTCATTTGTATAATTTAACCGGGGTGCCATTACGATGATTTGAAATGTCAAATACGATCGTGGCTATCATAGATCTAATTGTTTAACGATTAAATGCAAAATCGCCATATAAAAATTTTTAATTGGCAATATTTCGAAAACTTCAAATTTTAGGTATAGATAACTTCATACAAAGTTACCTTCTTTTTAAATGCTAAATACTACAAAATAAGAAAAATGGGGGGTTTCCATTTGAAAAAATTGATTTTTGTCAGTTTTCTCAATCTCATTTTAGATCTTTTTTTTGGAACACCCTGTATGATTAGTCATCCAGATACTACACAAAATCTATTAAAACAAGTCTTTTTCAATAAGGAATCCACCCCAAAGTAAGTAATACGGGAATCCTTATAATACAAGTTTGATCATTTACAGGGCGCTTAAGGGGTATAAAAAATATATTACGACCTATTCTCATACTGACTATTGTTATTTTCGATTGCCATCTTGCAACCCTATTGTGGATCTGTGGATAAAGTTTAAAAAAATCGCGATGGAATTTTTATTCTAAGTCATGACAAAATAAAACTCTTGCCAAAAAAATTAAAGTTTTTAATCAACAAATGAAAATAGGGGATGATCGTACACGAGTTGAAATTTAGGGTTGTATGCTGTATCATAAAAAAAATAGAACAGAAAATTTTATCTGATAAAAAAATTGAGGGGGATGTAAAATAGATTTTGTCCGATTTTCAGACCTAACAAAATTTCATGAGAATCGGTCAAACCATTTCGGAGGAGTGTAATGAATAAAAGATAGGGATTGATCGTAGAGGGGTGAAAATGTAGGGTTGTATGTATTTTTGAATGCTGTATCATAAAAAAATACAACAAAAATTTTTTTCTGAAAAATAAAAAATAAAAATTAAGGGGTATGAACAATAGATGTTGGCCGATTCTCAGACCTACCCGATATGCACACAAAATTTCATGAGAATCGGTCGAGCCATTTAGGAGGAGTTTAACACCGTGACACGAGAATTTTATATATTAGATATATATATATATATATATATATATATATATATATATATATATATATATATATATATATATATATATTCAGATTGAGAGATACCGAATTGTGTTTTAGTCTCAATCGGACAAAGCTTTCAATAAATGATAGACTTTTAGAGCACATGAAAAGAATATGTTATAATTTAATTTGTTTCTGATTTTCTGCTTGAACAGAGAAACTTTCATAGAAAGAAGACATTTTCAGTTAACATTTAAAAATCTTTTTCACATTTTTAAAATCATTTGTTCTCAAAATTCCAATCTAGAATTAATATTTCAATCATTCCATTTTATTATAGATATGTTGAATTAATTGATATAGGAAAAAATTTACCTTAAAACTTCGGAGGAGTGCCATGAAGCAGCCAATGGTTGCCTTTTTCAATCAACAGGTAGAGATTGCGAGGTGGAAAACTTGCACGTAGCGAAAGGTTTTCCGCACTGGAAAACGCGCGAACTACAGTTTTCCGTTCACCTGCTAGGCGCTGCAGTCTGGAGTTCTTAAAGGGCACGCAGATTGTGGACGGCGGAGGATCATCTATGTACCTATATAGGGGCCATCGACATGCGCAAAAATATCACGTCAAGTGTCATTCATACCCGTTAGCTTGATGACGTTATCATGTTATACAAAGAGGACAAATATTTTTGATTGAAGAGTGTATAAATATTGATGGTTTCGATTATCCAATTTTCCTCATAGGACATCAAACTTCAGCTTGTTGCAGAAAAAATAATGAAAGAGGAAATATGTCAATAGCTCCACAAAGCAAAATTAATTGTTAAAGAAACTAAATTATTTCCTAGTATAGAGTATCAATACCTCATGAATTTTGAATAAAGTCATTTTTATGGTAATATTCGGTAATTTTGCAAATTTTTACTTATTCGTTCAAACTAGATCACAAGTGTAAGAGAATACGTTTTTTGTGATACATTTTTGCCACATGCACTTGAAGCTTTGCCATACATGATGGAGGTGTAGAATACGAAACTTTAAACTCTGAAAAAATGTGAAGTAATTGTCGAAGTAATGCCACAACTCATTTCAATGAATTGTTTTCAATATAAATACCAGGAAAGCCGCATACATGATTCAGTGAATTGGAATAAGCTTCATCTGATTTCAATATATAATACAAAATGTTGAGCCCCATTTGATATCGATTAAACTTCTTCCATGGACTAATATTAACCATAGTCTGTTCATAAGTTAAAATATGATTCTCAATTTTTTCCATTTACTGAAGTTGAGAGGAGTATAAATTAAAAAATCTTCAACATATTCATCATCGCAGGCATATTCAACCATTATCATGTTGCAGCCTCCCTTTCTAATTATTCAACAAATTTGGGATCACACCTGTTCATTGTTGGTCATTCAGGACAATACAACGCTTCTAAGGCCCTTGATATCATAGGCCCAACTAAGGTTGCTTCACCTTTTTCGGGTACTAATGTTTCACTCTAGAGGTCTTACTTGCCCAGTGCAGTTTAAGAAGCTCATTTATGTGGATTACTTATATCACTTTGCGTTTTTGTAGTACCCATTCTATTTTCTTGCGATCCCTTCTACTTATTCCCAAGATACACCACTCCGTAGACCTCTAAGGTTCCTGAGGTGTCCCAATTATTAAACTCTTCATTTTTCAAGTATTTCATCTGTCGTGATTGGTATCATACATTTATAAAATACTCCTC
>JARQZK010002417.1:0-50353 GCA_030704885.1 Cynegetis impunctata | reverse complement strand
GTATGCTATCTCTGATGCATCACAAAACCCGTGATACTCTAAATCCTTATAATTTGGGATACTGATATGTCGAGGATAACAAAATTATTCAAGTCTATCATTTTATCACAAACGTTTAACCAAGAAGTAAAGAGTTCTGCGGTACTGATTCGTCCTCAGTCTTAATTCAAGAACTCCATAATTTTTGCATAATAACCCTTTGCTTGAATTATAGCACTCCCACCAGTCCCAAGGGATTCAATATTTGAGCAATAATTGAATAAAAATGTTGGCGTTTTGTCACCCTTTTTGATAATGTTGCCAATATTCACTTTCAATATTTCAAAATGTCATTCTCTCTGTATCCAAAGCATTGCCAAGTGTTTTGGAATCTTTGTTACCATGCATCGTCACTGTCTGAGTCAATTCTTTGTCACTGTGTATACTCGCGAATCGTTGGATGCCCATTTCCGCAGTTTCATACCCGGCAGATTCAACGAATTCTATTCAACTGGTGTTTTAATTTAATAGCGGCTTCAGTTGTTTCTGCACCTGACAGTAAGTCATCTACGTAAAAATCACGTTCAATTATATTACTCGCTATTGGTTCTGTGTTTTTATGTAATTCGCTTATTTCACGCAAACATCTTGTGGCTAAAAATGGTGCAGATGCAGTGCCGTAAGTCACAGTGTTCAATTCGTACGTCTTTATACGCATATTAGTGTTCGGTCTCCACAAAATTCGTTGCATTGACCGCTCATGTGGTTTAACTAAAATTTGTCTGTACATTTTAGCTATG
This sequence comes from Cynegetis impunctata, assembly GCA_030704885.1. Lineage (NCBI taxonomy): Eukaryota > Metazoa > Arthropoda > Insecta > Coleoptera > Coccinellidae > Cynegetis > Cynegetis impunctata. The sequence continues at coordinate 49,574 of JARQZK010002417.1, read as the reverse complement.
TCTGCCAAAAAAACAATAGTATGATGTCGAAACCTGAGTATTATTGAAATTAAATCGTCTTGTACTGTTGATCCAATTTCTTGTACGTCATTGAGTGAAAGACCGCTTGTTGTTTTGGCTGAACCGTCAAAAACGACCCGGAATTTCGTCGTTGTGCTACCCCATCACGGCATGATGGGGTAGATAAAAAACAGGCTTTGTAAGTCCCATTTGTGTATCCTTAATTTCTGTCATATGTCCAAGATTTTCATATTCCGCGATGAAATCAATATACTGTCTCTTGATGGTTTCGTCTTTTGCAAATCTTTTTTCGAGTAATAAAAACCTTTTCCGCGCTATTTCCTCAGAGGATCCAAGGAATGAAAGTTTCTCGTCTTTAAAAGGTATACTAACTATAAATCGTCCGTCTGAATGTCGATCTGTAGATTCTTTAAAATGTCTCTCAGCGAAGTCGTTGATTAGGTTCCGATTGTATTTTTCGGTATAGCAATTTTCAACTTCCCAAAATTGTTTTAATTGATTGTCAAGTTCGTAATTTTTTACAAATTTGTATCAATATCTCAAATGACAAATGTTTGATCTATCCGAGTATTAATATCCGGCGCGAAGGACCAATGTTTAAATCTCCAGATGGATTCTGAAAGATTCTGTATTACATACGTTGAATTTCACTGTTTGAATATACCTTTCTGATTCAAAGAGATTCTGCCTTATATAACTTTATTCAGTTGTTACAGATTAAATTAATATGACTAATTTATATGTACTGTTTATAAATTCTGTACAACTGAAATTATATAAAATAGGTATACTGTATGTATAACTTGACTGTTTGTCACGACCTGTCTTATGTACTGCTGAAATGTTACTCGCGCACTTGTCGTAGTTTTCGAGACACGTATTCACCCTCACTCACCCCCTCACTCGTCTCTATACTTTGTTATGGCCCTAAAGAAGGGCCATGTGTTTTCAAGTTCTGAGTATTGAAAGGCACAAATAGGTACCCTGAAAACGATACGGTGAGATTCGATCTAGGAACCACTGACACTTTAAATTCTCTAACAATCACAGATTCACAATATATCTATGAACATAGAATTTACCATTAGTCTTAACAATAATGTTCATTATAATGAGAGAAAATTATTGGAGAAACTTTGAGTCAGAAACCCAGCGGCGATTCCATATTGTCTGAAAATTTGGTACACCTACTTTTAGCCTATACAAAAGCTCTTCTGGCGCTGAGCTTTAAATCTTCGCTCTCGGATCTTATTATTTTTCTGCATAAAAAAGAATTTTTTTTGTAACAACTCATCTTGAATTTTCAGAAAATGAAAATTAGATAATTTCATTGAAGTAATCTGTGTTCAGTTAAAATGATGAAATCGTAGTTTTTTCGCAGAATTCTGAAAAACAAAATATAATTTCCTTCAAGAAGGTCATATTCGAAATAAATATTATCTCTGCAAATATTTCAATTAAAATAATCTATTCGTTAATGTTTTGTGTAACTTTAACGTTGAAACAATATAATGTAAACACCATGGGCCTGCATATCTATATTTCGGTTTGAACTAGAATTTTTATCTGATTTATTGACTTTTATAGTTTAATCTGCTCTATGACTTAACGAATATATTTTCTAAATTAAATAAGAATCCTATTGCAAGTTTGTATGAACAGTTACTGCATATAATCATTGCTTTGATATTTAGTCGACCTATCTAATTATTTGATAAGGACACAGTCGTTACATAAACGATAAACGATTTATTTCAACTGTGAATCTGTTCATGAACTATTAACACAGAGTATGTGATATTATATAGGAGAATAGATTTTTTCAATTGATGCTTGAACTAATTGTAAAATTCTATACGAGACTTCTTTGCTGTAATATCGATCACTAGATCGTGTGTCCTTCGAGCGTAGGCATGTTTATCACCTTGTTAAAAACATGTCACTGCACTTTACAAACACTTGTTATTGATATTAAAGACCATTTTACATTACTTTTGATTATGTGTCGTATTTATGGGTGGAACGCGGAACATACGATACAGAGTAAGCGAATTTGTTTCGTAGTAGTGAAGATAGAAAATATTTTGAAAGCTCGGTTTTGAAGTCATTGTAGTCTGTCAATAATAGTTTTTGATGAGCCTGCCCAAACCGCTAGAAATACGAAAATATAGAGCTTGAGTTGTGAATAATCATTTTGCACTGATCAGTTAACTCTTCAATCGCTTAATTGCACAAATGAAACCTATGAGTTTCTCGTATTATGTTGATTCCACCTGAACCGATAACGAGATATTTATACGATGTATTTTCCGGTTATTCAATTTTCGAAATTTTCCTACTTTTTGTTTTCTACTTTGAAACAAACACAGTTTTTTTTGTTGCAGATCTTTCTATTCGTTATCTATTTACATTGTACATTACTGTACACGGCTTTCTAGAGAACTTTGTATAATGCTATATGCTAGTCCTCTAAATACTAGATTTTCCAGCTTTCTCAAGAGTCTCTGATGATCAACAGTGCCAAATGCTTTCTTTATAGCAACAAATACTTACTTTTACCGCTTTCTCAGCGTTTAATTACCTCTTCCATGAAATAACATGCTGATTCCAAGGTTGAACTCCCCCGTCTGGAAACCATATTAATGAATTGATATTTATCTGTCTGTCCTGTACTCTGTATTATTTTTCTTCTTTAAAATTTTTGAAAATGTCTACGTAATGGAGATCGCAGTGATTTCCAGGATCCCGTTTTTGTCGTTTTCTAAACATCGAAATAAATTTTGCGACTTTAAGATTGATGAAAATTTACCGTTTTTTAAAATTATACTGAAGTACTCTACTATTTTTGCCTTCAACAAATCGAAAAATATTTGTACATCGTGTATTGAAATGTTGTCATCTTCCACGCTATATAGTTTAGTTCTTGAAAAAATAATTATTTTCCATTCCTCTTCAGTAAAGGGTTTTGAGTACCTACATGGATTTATCATAAGGACTTCATCAAAGTCAGCAGGTATTCCTTTGAGTGTATTCTGCCTTTTTACTGCTACATTAGTAAAATAATTGTTGATTTCGTCTGCTATAGAATTTTGGCATGATATGTTAGAATTTCGGATTGAAAGTGCTTTCATTGAAAGGTTGTTTTATTTTACTTCTTACATTTTGTACATTGGTTATTTTTTTCCATAAGTATCATATGTTTAAGCCAAAATTTGATAATCGACGAATATAAGCAAAACTTGATTTCACTATGCTTATTATCGCAAGAATATATACTGCTATTACAAATTGGACACGACCATCATCGCGTAGATTGAATTTAGAAACAGAAGACGATAGCAAATTATTGTTTTCACTAGTGAATTTGGCTAGCCTGTATTTAAGTATGGTAAAATTGTCGAAAACCAAGCACCAAAAACTTCATTTAAATTTTCACAGTTATCGTGTCTTCTCTCGTCAAGAAAGAAGAAGATACTCGAAAACTGAATACTGCGCACCATCAGTCCTCAGTTCTTGACAGTTTGCCTGTCCTAATATAGATGCTTAGGTAATGAGAATACCAGTATTCGAACACTTCGTTTCAGATCCTGGAGACATACCGGGCACTTTTAAGAATAGAATAATAACCTGTTCTTGGTACTCATTACACATACCCACGCCATTCCAGTATAGATTTAAGCATATTAAGGTTTTATAGCAATATTTCTAACCAGGTGGTTTACGATCGATCTTTCTAAAATTTATATTTTTTGGAGGCGTTGTGGAACGATTTTTACATTTCAAATTAGCAAGTGATTTCTGTTTTCATTTTACACATATCATTAGAATATTTCCGTAAAGTTCAATGTTCTCAATTTAATCTGCATGCAAGTGAAATATCATATACCGTACATGAATAGATAAACAGAAGCTATCCTACAGAAAGTGATATAAAAAATAAACGCGAAACTATGGCCTTCCCATCAAAAAACATTGTTCTACAATATTTATTTGTCTGAACAACAGGAATACAAACAGGTTCTCAGAAAACTCTATACTATCCACAAATTTGATTGAAATGTATACATTTTATTACTATTGAATATAGTTATAAATAATAGAAAGAAAGCGAATAATGAAACGCTTCATTACAAGATGATAATTTAGTAGAGTTTTTTCTCAGTTTTTGCTAGTAGATGAAAAAACTTTCAAACAAATTATTTGAATTGTTGCAACTGCGCAAAGATCTATAGACTGGTGAATTAAAAGAGCAATTTGTTCGTTTATATGGAATTCTAAAAGGTGACTGATAGCAATGAAATTGCAGTGGTACAATAAAATGAAGTAAATAAACCAAAAAGGACACAACCTGAGATCTGTTTTATAAAGATGACATCATCCACCTAAAAAGTTTAGAACCCCACCGGCCTCCGCAAGTCGATAAAACAAAATATTATAATTGATCTGGTCAAAAGACTTGCTGAAATCAAAATGTATATCGCATTAACTTGAACTCGGTTGTTAATTTTCTTTTAACCGTAGGGAACCAAATTTCATCCAAGAACGCGCCCCTTGCAAATATTGTATATGTTTTTTCAAGGGAAATGAATAATTGTAAATTATATTCTCAAAGCCTTTGAAATTATCGGTTACACGTTTATTGGTAAGTTTTCATATTATTTTCTGAAATTATTCAAACATTGGAACTACTAGGACAGTTCTCCATTTTTCTCCATTTCGCCAGTCAATAGGTAGTATTCAATCGAACACCAAGGTAATCGTTATTGAAAGAGGATCAGCTCATCTTTACAGAAATTGTTGATATGTTTTTATATTTAGTTCCGTTACTGGCATATAGGTGTAGCAAGGTCGCAATCACTTCCTTTCAATTTAATTATATATTCTGCAGATACGAGTTGTTTATTAGAGCAGCCAAATTTTGCACATCCAAATTACATCCTCCTTCTTCGAAAACTCGTTTAAAAAAGAAGGAAAACAAATTACACGTATCTTCGACCTTAAATGCCCTTTCTACTCCAAAATGCATTTATCTTGGTATTGCTTTTGTACCCTTCCAAAAACGCTTTGCATTTACACTAATCATATTAAAAAAATGTAATGTATAATACAGATGGTATTATATATGAATAGAATGTTTCAAGTATTCATCATATGATGGACAGTGTATAGCTTTTAAATCCGTATGTTCAAACCAGCTACTTGGTCGAAGATACTTATTTGACTTGCAAACTATTCTAATTTTATTGTTCTATAAACTCCTACACCACTTGTTTTTTATGCTGATGTCCTTTGACATCATTGATTTTTTGAGTCAAGTTTCAACAATTTTTCGTTATTTTGTCTCAGTTCGCTGACTCCTGTAATGTTCCATATAATAAAGTCTTCATCTACAGATCCAGGATCTTCTAACGACTAGATAAAGTTCGGTAGTTTTATGTCACTATATGATTTGTATTTAAAATAGTTATAATGCATATACCTAATGAAATTGATACTTTCATATCCGGTATCTTAATTTTTCGATTTTAGAACTTGTGACTAGTTTCCACTTCTGTAAGTGTTATTGAATTTATAATAATATATCAGTAATATAGCAAATTATGTTGTAGATCTTCTTGAAATAAAGGACGAATTATTGAAGAATAGAAAAAAGCAACCAACCAATAGGCATTGACCTCTTACCCGATTAACTTTGAATTGTTAAATATACACACATACACACACATATATATATACATTTATATATATATATATATATATATATATATATATATATATATATATATATATATATATATATATATATATATATATATATATATATATATATATATATATATATATATATATATATATATATATATATATATATATATATATATATATATATATATATATATATATATATATATATATATATATATATATATATATATATATATATATATATATATTATATATATATATATATATATATATATATATATATTTATATATATATATATATACTAAGACATCCAATAATGCAGCAATAAACGAGAATTATTTCAATTAAATATTTAAATTGCAATATACAAAATCTCTAGATAACTGCAATTATCTCCTATCTACGTCCTAAGTAAACATTAGAAAATTAAACTTCCACTGAAATTATTTTCGAGTAGAGATAAAGCGTACTTCTGAGTTGAATTAGGTATCATAGTGTGAGCTATATATATATATATATATATATATATATATATATATATATATATATATATATATGCATATTTGAAAAATAACGTGTACTTAACCGAACGCGATGTATGTAAGGGAGGAAATTGAAATTCCGAATTATGGTTTGCAGTTGAAGCTGAATCATGAATATCCAGAAAACAGAACACCGACTGTGGTACCAAGCTTCCGAATATTTCGGTCCCTTTTTCTGTCTTTTTTACGGTAAGATTTATTGCACAATCGCCCTTTTAGAAATTCTGTTTCAGTGATTACATTTTTGTAGGTACCTGATTTACTATTTGAAATGTTTGATTACTGGACGAGTTGTAATTATGGATTTTATCAAACCACAAAAATCTAAGCAAGCTTATGGTTAGTATTTCAAATCATTGGATATACATTTATGTTCTAAAAATATTTTTGCACCTTCGTTGTTAGAAGGAAAACTTGATTTTATTGGCACTACACCTTATTTAAATATAAATTCAATGTTTGATTTTGATAACAAGATTTCTCTGAAGCTTACATACAATTTTTGAGGCTTATTTAATCCAGCGATAAATTTCATTGTTTTTATACCGAAAATTGTGTGATTCTGTCAAACCTAGCTTTCGGGTAGGTAATGTATATGTCTCATGAGATTTAGTAGCTCAAAAATTTGGATATATGTTGTGTAATGACATAGATTCAAGCCCATTGGCTGTACGGAATTCGGTAGGGACAACCAACAATATAAATTTTAAATCGCAATATTGATTGTAATTTGCTTCATTTTATTCGAAGCAGAAAATATCATTGAATTGCGTCGATAAATATATATATATATATATATATATATATATATATATATATATATATATATATATATATATATATATATATATATATATATATATATCTTGTTTCCCTGTTTCATTTACTGGTCGACATATTTGGTTTTTACTTTGATTCTCGTCTTTTGAGCTAGTTGTTTCGTTTTGAATATGTGCCTCGTTAATGCGTACCTATATGTTTTTATTTCAATTTATAAAATTGACCACCTTTGGCACCTTTGTGTGTTGGTGAGTTATATTTTTATGTTTTTGATGTTCGAAAAGATAAAATTTTACATCTTTGTATTGTACTTATATCGTGTATTATGCATTATTGTAGATTCTCCTGTGGAAGCCACGAAGTGACGAAATATAGAGAATACTACCGATTAAGTTAATTTGTCACTGACCAAATCCCGATATTCCTTCTTCAAATATATATATATACAGGGTGACTCAGAGCTACGTAATCGGTCCATAATTTTTTTGCCATTGAAGCTATCGATATGAAATTTTCAGGGCAAATATGATTTGACTAAGTCTATTTTTCAAAATTATTTAGAAGAAAAATGCACTTCCGGTTTTACCGGAAGTGATATGAACTTTGTTATTTCAAATGGAATACCTGTATATCTTTTGATTTTTGAATTTCTTATGTAATTTATAATAAAATGTTACCATTCTTTATACCTAAAATGAACAGTTTTCGAGTTATTGATTTTTTTCGTACAATTTTGACAGTTGGGTCTCCAACAAAAATAGGCTATAACTTCTTTGTTAGTTGGGCTATTGGTATGCGGTTTGGATTTTTGTAACGTTGAAACATTATTCAATTTATTCCTTGTAAAATTTATCGTATTTCTAACTAATTACTTGATAGAATCTAGTGTGAAGTTGACAAATTTCAAACGTTAATAACTTTCTTATTTCAAATGAAATGCTATGATTTTTTTAGCATTATTAAATTTGCTATTGAACTACTATTTGATTTATGTAACCATTTCCTATACCTAAAGTTATTAATAACAAAGATATTTCACAATTTTGTAATAATTTATATATCTACACACCTGAGAAATAGACTAGCGTGTTATTTTGACGTATCCATGGATACCAATCACAACAATTGTTTAAAATTTGATTGTGTCACCTTTTCTGTTCATTAGGATTGTAGCACCTAATGCTGATATCCGAAAAGATATTGAAAAAATAGTAATTCTAAAACGTTAATATTCAATAATTATTGTTGTTTATAACAACATATGTTTGTAGTAGACTGATTTCAATTTGCAATTTCAAGTTTGACATTATCATTTTGGTGAAGAGGAGTACATTCACATTATCCAACAGTTACTGCAAATAATACATTTCAACGTTAATTTTTATTTATTTACAGAAACAAATCAATGCTTATTGATAACAGAATCACAAAACGTAGTAGAATCAGAATCAAAAATATAATTTATCGAAATAGTTAATTGATAATTATAATAAATGCTCAAATATGCGACCATTCTGCTGAACACACACATTCAATCTACGTAGAAAAGATTGCTTCACGCGGGTAAGCATATCTTTGTTTATAGATTGAAATGCATCGGTTATTCGCTGCTTCATATCTTCAGCTGTAGTTGGTCGTTCTCTGTAAACTTTTTCCTTTACATACCCCCAAAGAAAAAAATCAATAGGTGTCAGATCTGGCGAGCGAGCTGGCCAAGCAATAGCTCCTCCTCTTCCTATCCAACGGTTGGCATAACTCTGATTCAAAAACTGCCACACGATACGGCTATAATGAATAGGAGCACCATCATGCTGAATCCACATTTTCGCTCTGGTATGTGAGTCTACGTCTTCGAGTAGCAATGGGAGATCGGCTTGTAAAAATTCTAAGTATTTTTCGCCATTCAAGACACCGTCAAAAAAGAATGGACCGACAACACGACCTCCAGTAGTACCCTCCAAACGTTGAATGACCACCTATTTTGGTGATCCATTGTTCTCAGCCAATGTGGGTTATGAGTCGCATAGTAGTGCAAATTGTGCCTATTAACACAGCCATTACTCTTGAATATAGCTTCATCCGAAAATTAAATGCCGTTCAAGACGTTGCCGTCAGCATGCACCATTTCAAGCATTCTATTTGAAAAATCTACTCTTTGCCGAAAATCATCGTCATAAAGTTCCTGATGAAGTTCTATATGGCACGGGTGGATATTACGATTTAAAATAATGCGATTCACACTGCTTTGCGATAGACCAGCATCTCTTGCGATCTCCCGAGTACTCACAAAAGGATTTTCTTCTATCGTCAAAAGAACTTTTAACATGGTCTTCATCAATTTTCCTTCCAAACCATCCTTGTTTATTGTGAGAAATATTACCGGCTGATTAAAATCTATCCCTCAATTTTTGAAATGAAATCACTTGGGGCAATCTTGATTCTGGATATTTTTGATGATAAATTCTACTAGCTAGCAGAACATTTCGATCCGCTTCCCCAATACAGTAAATCATTTATTCATCATTTCTTGTCGCGTAAAATCCATTTTAACTGAACAAATACTAGAAAAGGTGACACAATGAGATTTCAAATAATTTTTGTAATTGGTATCCATGGATACGTCAAAATAACTCGCTAGTCGATTTCACAGGTGTGTTGATATATAAATTATTACAAAATTGTGAAATATCTTTGTTATTATTAACTTCAGGTATAGGGAATGGTTACATAAATCAAATGGTAGTTTAATATCAAATTTAATAATGCAAAAATATACATAGCATTCCATTTGAAATAAGAAAGTTATTAACGTTTGAAATTTGCCAACTTCACCCTAGATTTTATAAAGTAATTAGTTGAAAATACGTAAAATTTTGACAAGGAATAAATGAAATAATGCTTCAACGTTACAAAAATCCAAACCACATACCAAGAGACCTACTAACAAAGAAGTTAGAGCCTATTTTTGTTGAAGACGCAACTGTCAAAATTTTACGAAAAAAATTAATAACTTGAAAACTGTTCATTTTAGGTATAAAGAATGGTGGAACAATTTTATTATAAATTACATAAGAAATTCGAAAATCAAAAGATATACAGGGTATTCCATTTGAAATAACAAAGTTGATATCACTTCCGGCAAAACCGGAAGTGCGTTTTTCTTCGAAATAATTTTGAAAAATAGACTTAGTCAGATCATATTTGCCCTGAAAATTCCATATCGATAACTTCAATGACAAAAAAATTATGGACCGATTACGTAGCTCTGGGTCACCCTATATATATATATATATATATATATATATATATATATATAATATATATATTATATATATATATATATATATATATATATATATATATATACATATATATATATATATATATATATATATATATATATATATATATATATATATATATATATATATATATATATATATATATATATATATATATATATATATATATATATATAAATATATATATATATATATATATATATATATATATATATATATATATATATATATATATATATATATATATATATATATATATATATATATATATATACCCAAGTAACAATTTGAAGACAGTTTCTATTTATTTATGTTTTAAAAATGCTTTAATACGTTCAATAAATCGACATAGTATTTAAAGTAACCTTGAGATAAACTAAAAGTTATTAAAGACCACTTTTTCTTTAACAAAGAATTTAATGCTCTCTTAAATCAAAATAAAAAGGCTATTTGCTCTTAATGTCCTATTGATCTTATACTGGTTTTATGTTACTCTTAAGATTGGCTATTTTAAAACTAATTTGCTATTATTAAGAATTAAATAGCAAATTGGTTTCAAAACAATCCGTTCTGGGAAAAATAGTTTTAATGCAGTTTTATGGAGAACCCTTGTTGTATTCTTTAAAACTCATTAGGAAAACTATTTTATCCTAAGACAATACATTCAATATAATACCACATTAAATCCAAAAACATAATTTTTACCTTTTAATGAGTACATTAAGAGTATTATTAAGTTTAAAGGTTTTAATTTAGTCAATTTGGTTAAAAGAAATACCTTTTGGTCTTTGGACGACTTCATTAAAACTAATTAAATATCCCCTCCACATTCAGATGAAAGTGGAGGGGATATAACTGAGAGAAGCTCTTTTCAACCAGTGCACGAAAACCATAGTGCAATTGAAACTAGCGTTACTTATAAAGAGTGTCCTTTCACTTCATCTTTCAATCCGTTTGATTATGAAATCAATGCCTGGGAATTACAGGAGGAAATCTACGAAAACGACGATCAAATTCAAAATAAATTTCAAAACGACAATGAACTCATAAAAAATCTGCTTTTCTGCGGAAGAGCTTAGAGAATTGGCAATCCTTTCAAACATGAGCCAAGGCACTGTTAAACAATAATACAACTCATTACTAAACGATTTCCAAAGACTATTCTTGAGCAAGATCCGAGAAACAATTTTTTTTAGGTTAGGATTCCATTTGAGCGCAAGACCACTTTAAATCAATAAGGCCACAATTTGAACATATTAAAGCATATTGTTTTTGAAAGGAAACGTAAACAGACTCCTGTGGGAGTGATTGGATTTATAGTGGTAAATAAAAGGCTGTTTTAAATCTTGTGAGATTTAAAACATTTAACAAATGAACAATTAGTTTTAATCAAGATCACGCCATATTTAACTGCAATAAAGACTCCGCCATTTTGGACTTTTTCAATAGTAAACGAAAATAATATTATTATTCAAATAATTGCGTCTTGTATCTTCTTAAAAAACTGAAGAACGGTATGTCGAAATATGCCATTTGATTAAAAAATGCATTTAGATCCTTAGATGCAAAATAAAATTTGATGATAGTTTTTCAGTATTTTCCAAATATGGGGAAATTACATTAAATGAGTGGCGCTCGAGTTATGTTGAAGTATTTTATTACTTTTTATCAGAAAAGTGCCATTCGTTGATGAATTTTTCACCATAATAGGTTGCTTTCGTATATTATTTTATGATATGCTTAGCATAAGTATGCGGTTTAAAATATTACCACTCTGCCGGTCATCATACAAACTCAAAAGTTGTCGAGTGTTAGTAAACAAAATAAAACTCTTTTAGGATTCATTAATTATTTGAGTTGATTTAGTCCGCGTTGAATACATTTTGAGAGCAAAATGTCAGATAATAAGTTTTAATTTATGTATTTGAAGTTGCCTTGAAGAACCCCTTAAGAATATAGAATTAAAACTCAATGGTTTTAATACAGTTTTGAAATTTAGTCTTGAAGGCCTTTTTAGGATGGGCCCTTTTTGACTAGAAGCTGCTTTATGATGGTCTCAGGGATGTCTTGAAGATCACTTGATTTTATTCGAAATTTTATTGTATAGTTTTAAAGCGATCTTGAAGATCGGAATAAGAGCATTGATGTTACTTGGGTATATATATATATATATATATATATATATATATATATATATATATATATATATATATATATATATATATATATATATATATATATATATATATATAATTCACAATACTCGATGAAAACTTCAATAATTAAGTTTACTTAGCAGCTCACAAAAAATCGTCTGGAAATATTTCTGTGGGATGTGACGCTGTGACGGTACAATGACTCTCACTTACATGTTTTTAGGTGTTCCTCTCGGCGGTATAGGGGCTGGAACTATTGGTCGAGGCTATAAAGGAGAATTTCTCAGATTCCAGATGAAACCTGGATTATATGAATGGACTACTATGGAAGCAAATCAATTTATAGTTACTATAAAAGATGAGAATCACGAAACAATTTTTCACAGTCTTTTATCAACATTTTCGTGAGTAATTCAAGTTCTCTAGATCGTACACGGAATATTGTATCAAAATAATTTGGCAAAGAAACAGAAAAAAGGATTTATATTTTGCATCTGCTGCAGTTAAAAGTTACATCTGTTTAATATTCATAATCATTGGGTGCTAATTACTGGACGCTATCTATGAAAAAACATTTTTCACATGTGGAATATCACACTTGGGCCATTATGAGATCTCATTATGAATTTCGCATGAAGAAAGCACATACACGCTGATAGTTTGAAGTTAAATATTGATCCAATTTCCAACAAAATATTAATTATCTAAAAAATCGGACTTATAGCTGCGGCAAACCTTGAAGAAATACATCTTAATTTTGGTCGTAGAAGAAAAAACTATTGTAATATATATTGAGTTGAAGAAAAAACTCAACTTTGATACCTAAATTTCAAGTTGTTGGAACACCCTGTATAAATTGGAAAATAATTGCGAAATGTTCCCCTAGTGTCTCGCTACCCACCTCATACATAATTTTGTTTTTCAACCAGCAATATTCTATAACAATCAATCTCAAACAAATGAGTTGATTCATCGTCCATCGAATTTATATATATATATATATATAATATATATATATATATATATATATATATATATAAATATAAATATAAAAATAAATATATATATATATATATATATATATATTATATATATATAAATATATATATATATATATATATATATAAATATATATATATATATATATATATATATATATATATATATATATATATATATATATATATATATATATATATATATATATATATATATATATATATATATATATATATATATATATATTATATATATATATATATATATATATATATATATATATATATATATATATATATATATATATATATATATTTATATATATATATATATATCTATATATTTATATATTTATATATATATATATATTTATAGATATATATATAGATATATGTATATATATAAATATACGATGGAAGATGTATCAACTCTGTTGTAATTCATATTTATATTAAAAAATAAATAATAAGAAAACAACTTGTCTAAAAACCACAAATTTCATTTTGTGTTTTTTAGACAAGTTGTTTTCTTATTATTTATATATATATATATATATATATACATATATATAATTTATGCTATTTCTAGAGGTATTCCATTAAAAAAATCGCACCATTTCGAGTTTTTTGAACACCCTGTAATTTGAAATTTCAAAATGTTCGCCTAGTAGCGTGCCCCTATACCTAATTTGGTTTCTTGGACAAATAACTCATACACAATATTCCTTGGCGTCCACCGTGCATAACCCTATATATATATATGTATATATATATATATATATATATATATATATATATATATATATATATATATATATATATATATATATATATATATATATATATATATATATATATATATATATATATATATATATATATATATATATATATATATATATATATAGTGGCGTAGATAGGGGGGGATCAAGGGGATCAATCCCCCCCCCATGAGCCAATAAAAATTATAGTAGAATTGAATAAAAGTCTTCGTATCTACGTATTTAAGAATACATGAAATTTACTAAGCACTAGTACCTCTTTTGATATTATGTATGTGCAATTATATAACAAATCATCTAGATATGTTTTCGTGACGACTGTGCAATGTAGTATTGTATAATTTCCGCGCTTCGAACAGGCCGACCAATCAGGAGCCACGAAATGGTCGCTCGCTATAATTATGCTCAGATTGAGCACATGCAAAGTAAAAATCTATTCATAATCTTAACATAATAGTAAATCAAGAAATTGAATCGTTTTTCTAATTTTGGGTACAGTAACTAGTAGTTTTGAGCATATTTTATTCAATGTTTAATTAGTAGTTTAATCGGTCACTATGAGCAAAAAACATGTTTAAAAATAGTATAGGTAGTATAAAATTTTGAAAGAGAAGAAGTGCGAGGTGCTTTTGGTTGACTTCTTCCTTCGTAAATAAAATATTTCATTTCACATACGTTTTTTGGTCCTAGTGACCGATTGAATTCCTGTTCACATTCGAGGAGCGTGACTTCTGCTTTTGGAAGATTTTCAATCAATATTTAATATCTCGAATATTTTTTGAGGTAGAGTAGGTATCAAAATATGACTAACTTTCGGCTTTGATTATCAATTTAAATACTCCATAATATTTTAAAGTTAATAAAACTTGTCGAGTTAGTAAAAATTTTCTTGTGATGGCGTTCAATCCATTTCTGGACTTATACATCATGGATCTTGGAGAAAGATTTACTAATCATGAGAATATAGTCTAGTCAACAAGTGCTTTTTTTGTTCAACTTTTTTCATGAGTCTCGGAAGAATATGAACAAGGTGTCATTTGATTCGGAAGAGCATGTAGATATTTTTTCAAAAAAGTTAAGTTCCGTTTAAGAAAATTGTGAAAGTTATAATTTACTGAGAGAAAGAAATATCTCAAAAACTAATTGATATTTTTGATAACTCAATGAAAATACAAAAAGAGGAGCATATTTTCTAAAAGTCTCCCGGAACTGTAGGATTAATATTTATAATTTTCTCAGAGAGGTAAATATACACTAAGTATATTAAATTAAGGAATGAAAAATTTCATGTTCTTACTGGATAGGTAAATGAACAATAATCCAGCCACAAAACATTTTTATCGTGATTTTTTAATCAGTTATGCAATAGTTTTTTGGTGCTTGAACAAGAACATTGCAAGTGTGATAACTGTTAAACTATAGATCTGATCTTTTTTCTTTCTACTTTAATAAACATAACTTTTTTTTCTTAATTCTCTTATAAACAACGCATTCGTTTATGACAATTTTTTGAACAATATTAGATGAATATTGAAAAAAACCATATCCTTGTAGCTTCCGATAATAAAAAACGGATTATTAAAATTATAAAAATAATTTCATTTTGATGTTGCAAAACTACGTAAATTGTTAAAAAACAACTGAAAAATTGAAATTTTTTTATTTTTTCAACGGGGATTTACTCTGAAGCTTCATAATTATAGCTCCAAGAATGAAAAAAAATCTCTGTTCTATAGTGAACAGTTGTCAAACTCACAATTTTCATGTTCAAGTACTTAAAAATTGTTAATTTACTATTGCATAACTATTTGAAAAATCGCTATTATCGCCAGATTACTGCTCATTCACCGATTTAGTAACTGTCTGAATTTTTTCATTCCTCAATTTTCATATTTATTATGGTTGAATAATGTTTATTGTTGAAGTGTCCTTAATGCTCGTCACTTGACCAAATCAAATAACCCGTTTTCGGCCGTATTTTTACCTCTCTGAGAAAATATTGATCCTCCAGTTCCGGAAGTTGAGTCTTTCTTTTGGAAAATTTCCTCTTCTTTTCGAATCTGTCTTCAGATTTCAAAAATCTCAATTAATTTTGGACATATTGGCACAAAACCAAACCGCATTTTTTCATGATATTATTGATAACTTTCACAATATTCGCGAGCGAATTTTTATTTTTCTCAAAAAACATATACATGCCACTCCGAATCGAGTGACATGTTTTGCTCATATTTTTCCGAGACTTGCGAAAAAAGTTGAACAAAAAAGCACTTCTTGACTAAATGTATTAGAAAGATTTTCGGTGTTTTTCAAGCATGATTTATATGAAATTGACAAAGCAGCTGATAAATTCACCAAAACTGACGAGTTTTATCAAAAATTTCTTACTACCACTCCTGTTGTTCTCGTTAGTTGAAAGTGTGGAAGAAATATTTGAATTATAGTGGCGATGTTAAGCCTAAAATATCAATAAGAGAGCTGGATGATTGCCTAGATTTTTTTTTCGAATATGATGTTGCTCAGAATATTAGCTACGTTGCCGATATCGACGTTTGAAGGAATAAAAATGATTAAAAGAAGCACGATGAAAGAAATGGACTTGTAATGACCCTTCTGAATATTTAAAATTCATTGCAAATTACAAACTCATGTTTGTCCAATTTTTTGTTATTGAAAAGTTTGGCTGCTCTGGCAATTCATCGTGACAATGGAATCACAGCTGACGAAGTCATAAATTGATTGTCAAAAAACGCCGATTTTCTGCTCTGATTTTCCCAAGAATATTTTCAATGATGTATATATCCAATTAAATATAATTCAATTTTTCACTGATTTTTTATTAATTTTTTCCAATTCAAATAATTTGAATTTTTTGCAATTTAATTCTACTTTTCTGCTTATTTTGTACTACCTACATGAAAGATTATTTTTATCAACAAAAATAGGACTTTATATGAAAAACTTATGAAATTTTGCACTAAGTCATATCCCCCCCCATCGCAAAAAGCTATCTACGCCACTGTATATATATATATATATATATATATATATATATATTATGTATATATATATATATATATATATATATATATATATATATATATATATATATATATATATATATATATATATATATATATATATATATATATATATATATATATATATATATATATATATATATATATATATATATATATATATATATATATATATATATATATATATATATATATATTATATATATATATATATATATATATATATATATATATATATATATATATATATATATATATATATATTATATATATATATATATATATATATATATATATATATATATATATATATATATATATATATATATATATATATATATATATATATATATTTATATATATATATATATCCGTTGTTTAATATTACTGCTCTCAGAGTTTTCACCTTCCAATCGAATACGATCGCGCAGCTTTGATGCGACTATTGATATGTTAAATTCAAGATGCATATCACCTGTCGATATGATGCATATTTGAAAATAGGTTAGGTATACAGTGCTGATCAAAATTGATAGCTCTCGCACTCATTTGACAAATCTAGCCTAGGCGTACTGCTACTTCGCAGCACACAAGAAACTGACGATTATTTTCGGAAATATTTTGATTCTGGTACGAGTCCAGCAGTTGCAATAGCTTCACATGAAATGACTCTAATGGAGAACCTCCTTTAAAACCGATCGTCGGACGGAGTTCAAAACGCCGCGCAGATGGCGCTCCATAGGCGTCACCATTCGACGTAGCAACGGTATATACGAGTAGTACCTACACAAAATTCGCGTATACATGGCAATCACAGATTTACGCGAGCAAATTCCTATGGTCGCGTTTTTGCCTTGTACAGAATGGAAAATATATCGCTCGATGTTTCACCACGCATGCTGGCAACGCTGGCAGCAATGCTCAAATTTTTTTTCAATTATTTTCAGAAACTGAATCGGCAGAATATTGAGAATGAAAATTTATTCGCGCTAAATAGTCACAGCGTGGTTGATAAAAATAATAAGAACGTTGGAAAATTCAATTGAAAAATTGATGACTAATCAACTCTCTAACGAAGGTTGTCTCTTGAGATCTGACGATTTGAAAATCTCATTCGTCCATTAAAAGAGAATGTTAGTATTCGACGTCAGCAGCACACACGCTGGAAATAAGAGACGATCTTCTTCGCTCTGCAACGAGCGCATCAGTAGTGCCGCGTCCTTTTTTATCATACACGCAGCGCCTCTTTTAAAATACTACTTCAGTGATGGAGCTCTGCTGCTCACGAGTTGTTTTCAATTTCTAGAAGCAGTGTGCCAGATTTGTATATCAGCTTGTCAGGTACAGGTGTTCATCTACCACGGCACATTTATTAATTGTCAGACAGATACTGGCCTCTTATTATCGCAACCTATCGTCTCGAAGTTTTTTTTTTGTGAAGGTTTCCGAATAAATTGTCTTTCACTATTCAATCTCGAAGAAATTCTCGCTCTGACAAGTCTATGGTTGCCCACATATCTTGAATTTGTCCAGAACACTGATATCTCCTAAAATTTTTGAGTACTTTTTTAGATATTTTGTTTCTAATAGCATATATATATATATATATATATATATATATATATATATATATATATATATATATATATATATATAATAATAATAATAATAATAATAATAATAATAATAATTTATTCGTTTCAAAAATTATCACAACATAGTAATGAAAAAAAGAAACAAGTCAGGTATCTTTAGTCGAGCACAAATGAAAAAATTCATCCAAATCATATGGCTCGCTTTCTAAAATGAACTTATAAATTCTTCGTTTAAAGAGGCTTGTGCTGTCAATGCTATGAAACCTTTTTGGTAGTGCATTAAATAGTTTTAGACACATGTATAGACTTCCGTGCATTGTTAGGGATAGAGAAAATCTAGGTAGTATATATGGAAACACTCTCCTTCTGGTATTATTGTTCTGAAATCTACCAAAAATACTTTTGTGTTTGTGGAAGAAGAGTAAGGAGCGCAATACATACAACCCAGTTAAAGTTAAGATGTTGAAACTTTTGAAATATCCTCTGCACGATTGTCTGAACCTCAAGTTGAGTATCGATCGTAATGCCAGTTTTTGAGTCAGAAAGAGACACCTGGGTGCCCCAGAATATTATGCCATAGGTTAATAAGGACTGAAAGTTAGCGAAGTAAATAATTCGTAAAACATCGGTTGCAACATGATGCTTCAAGGCGGTTATAGAATAAAGTACAGAGCAGAGCCTTTTGTTCAGATATTCTATGTGAGTGTGCCACTTGAGATGGGAATCAATGTGAACCCCCAGGAATTTTACTGATTTCTGAATTTGCACCTCAGTATTCTGTAACCATATGCTATCAGGATAGGCAAGACGAGAAACATCAGTATGAAAAAAAGCTACTTCCGTCTTATTAAGATTCAACTGTAGGGAATTGTTATCGCACCACGTACCAGCCAACGTAAGGGCCCCATCCGTCAGTCGCACAGCAAGATCTAAGTCCGGCGCAGTTGTGATGATATTCGAATCGTCCGCATAAATCGCAAGACTATAAATTGCTTCATTGAATAGATTGGGAAGATCATTGATATAGATTAGAAATAGGATGGGACCAAGAATGCTTCCATGGGGAACACCTTTGACTGTAGGAATCTCTACCGAAGTAAATGTCTCCCCCTGCGCAATTATCTCAACCCTCTGAGTTCTGCCTGTGATATAGCTTTTAATAAGCTTTAATTGATTATTACGAATCCCGTAACATTCTAACTTTTTCAGTAACTTACAGTGATCAAAAGAATCATGCGCCCATGATAGGTCTAGAAACATCCCGAGGGGAATTTCCTTCCTCTCCAAAGCAGTATAAATCGTGTTCAGTAAGAAAAAAATTGCTGTTTCTGTACTTCTGTCTTTCATAAAGCCATGTTGGTGTCTGCTGAATATTTCAAACTTTTTAAAGAAGGAAAGTAAACGGGAAGAAAGTAGCTTTTCAAATATTTTGGAGAATGATGTTAAGAGACTAATGGGGCGATAATTACCAAGATCTTGAGTAGATCCTTTTTTATGAATGGGTTTATCTACTGCTAATTTAAGTTCAGTTGGAAAAATACACTCCACAAAAGAGTTGTTAATGATGAAGCGTAGAGGTCCAGCTATTGTATGAATACTCTTATTATTAATAGTCACCGGGACCTGATCATGCCAAATGATGAAGAGTTTTTCATATTTTTTACTATTGACAATATTTCTGAAACAGTAATCTCAAAGACATACATTGACTTTTCATTGCGCGTTATGTCCTCAATATTAGAGTCATGCAGGGAACATGAGTCGATGTTAGAGGTAGGATTGACAAAAAATGTGTTGAAGATATCGGCAACAACTTTTGGATGGCCTTGAGGAAGCTTGGGCCTTAATGAGGGGCGTTTGTTAGTAAGACTTTTTATAAGTGACCAGGTAGTCCTGGATTTATTGCTGGAATTTTTTATAAGACGTCCAAAATGAGCTTTCTTTAATAAGGCTAAGGTTTTATCATATTCTTTTTTAAGAGGTATATATATAGGTATATATATATATATATATATATATATATATATATATATATATATATATACATATAATGAATTATTACAACAGAACTGAAGAAATATAAAACAGAATACTAAATTATCGAGTTTCATATTATACTGAAATTATGGGAAATATCTGCAAAATAGCAATCTGAAGACATACTGAAGCTACATATTCAAAGGACATATGTCAGGAATATGTAAATAAAACTATAAATTAGATCACTAAAACTACTCAAACTGAAACAGTATCGTTCTTGCGATGGTTTTCTAGGAAAAAAAAGCTCAAATCATGGGTGAGCTCGATAGATGGTAGTAAGTGTAAATACATAGGCCTCTATCCAAGGAGTTGGACTATCTATGATTTGTCTCAATATGGAATCAAATTAATCTCTAGACAAATATCGCCAATTATTCCTCACAATTACAAGGTAACATTTTTAGTAACAACTGTTTTTTTATTGATATTATTCTCTCAAAGGATTCTTCTTTACCATGTGCCATATTCGAATGGAAAGTTGAAAATGTTGGTACCACAAACAGAAGTGTCACAATTGCTTTTACCTTCCAAAGTGGAACTGGAAACAAACATGACGATAAAACATGTAAGTATTGATAAATTTTCTTCAATCTCTGTATATTCACCGACTGATTATGTAGCATTCTTTTGGGATAAAATGAAGAAACAGTTACTCGCATTAATTATTTATACTTACTGATTTGTAACATGAAATTTACGGAACGATAACAGAAATTGAGTGGGCTCATGCAACACAAAAATAGATTTTTCAATACTATTTTACTGATCAAATTATTATATATATACATATATATATATATATATATATATATATATATATATATATATATATATATATATATATATATATATATATATATATATATATATATATGACAACATGTTCATACGGTAAAGCATACACGATGACTCCATTGACTGTTCTCCCGTGCGCAGTAATTCCCTACCGCTACATTGGTAAGGCGCATGTCTGCTTTCTACCACTCGTCCGTCCTGACGTAACAAATGATTGGGTGTGTAAAGGGGGTGTATAGGGAGACCGTTAACATACATATATATATATATATATATGTATATATATATATAGATATATATATATATATATATATATATATATATATATATATATATATATATATATATATATATATATATATATATATATAAATATATGCGGACTGTGGTCTCATACTATATGTTCTGAATGGGATTCGGCAGGTGGATACATCTGTATCAGTTAATTTGGTATTGAAGATTAAACTATTTTTTTAAGATATATATAAGGCTGCTCTCACGTTCAAATAAGGATAATTGATGCTAATTTGCGATTGTAAACTTCGTAGGTACTAATTGTATAAGTTTGATCCCACGCATACTAGTGTAATAAAAATGGATCTCACTAGATATATTTTCAAAAAAATGAGCTTCATTACCCCTTAGTCTAAGCGGAATTACCCAAAGTCAAGGACAATGTCAAACCTGTTTTTTTTTTATAAGGGTTTCCTTATACTTATAAGTCATGGATGAATACATTTGTTGTTAAAATGTTCATTACTGAATAGTTGGAGAACTTGTTATTTTTTCAAATTTTGAAATGAAATTATTATTCTGCAATCTACAGCGTATTTTCCTTAGGTGTTGACAACATAGAGATATTACAGATAGAGGCGACAAGCCATAGGCCGCTCTGTAAGTGGCAACGTCAGTCTCGAAACTCAGTGGGAGCAAAAGAGAGAGACAATCGCAGGGTTTTTCTGTCCTTATCAGATGTAAACATAGACAGACGTAACTGTCAGAGTCTAACCTAACCTTCAGATTCTCTCTCTCCCTCACCCGAGCTGACAAGTTTCAGGCTGGCTTGTCGCCTCTATCTGTAATATCTCTATGGTTGACAATTCGTATTTGAAAAAAATGATAAAAGTATATTTTCTCTGTTTACTTTGCCGAATTTTATACGATAACTATTCTTAGTGAATTTTATCACCATTCGCCACATTTCAATGATGAAATTCAAAGAGTACAGTGAAAAGTTTATTATTTTTCCTTTTCAAACATGAATAAGGCGCTTTTGCTTAAAAATTCCATGGGTGTTGTTGGGAATCAGCAGCTACTACTATCTAGTGATTTTTTTCATGACTATCGACATTAGCCGACGTTAATACTAACAAAAGAAGAGGTAATTGAAGGATGTGAAATTCGATCTTCAGTTTGTGGAATAACTTTTCCTACATTTGTTCGTAGTAGCAAATTTGTAGAAGAAATAGTGTAAAATATGTAAATAAGTAATTTCGTTATCAGAAGCATGTTATTAATTGAAAAATGTTTTCTATACTATAATGTTTTATAAAATAAAAAATTACCCAACCGTCAAATAAGACCAAAAATGAATCAATCTCTCCTTAAAAAAAATAACGCCGTTGAATTAGCTCAGAAACGTTTTGACATTCTTCGTTTTCAGTTAGTTCGTCAGATAAACAACATTTCGGGAAAGTGAAGCCAGTTTATATGAAATGATGCGGGATGAACTTAGCTAAGACTAAACTAAGGCCACTTTTTAAGGATACATTGATTTACACACAATGCCGACCAATAAAAGACAGCAGAAGACGCTTCCTGGTGGATGACGCAATAATACGAAAGTATCATTATATGAATACAAATTACAATTACAAACCGTAAAGAAATAATTATTAATGAACTGAAATTGAATGTGATAAAAACAAACAAAAAATACCTTTTCAATAACTATGACAGTGAAGCGAACCCATTTAAAATATTCGTATAGACTGAAACTTCCGAAATAATTGAAAGACTTTCTTCCGTTATAGGTATACACAATCAATAGAACCAGGTCTGTGGAAAATGAAAAACACGCTTGAGCTGTAGAACTCCGTCACTAAAATCGTATTTATGCCTTTTTTTAATTCTTTTTCACATACGGTTTTAACAAAATATGCTCTTATTAAATATTTTAATATTAAAAAAAAATTCAGTATCTAATAACTCGAAAAACTATAAAAAATTGAAACAACCCAACACCATCTGCTTCTCAGCAGATTCAGCAAACCATCACTCCAATAATTTGGCTCCACTCACATATTTTATATTATCCTTGTAATCCAATATCAACATAAAATATTCTATAAAAATAAATTTTTTTTCTGTTATAATAGGTAGACATTTCTAACATAGTTACGTTTCCTCTGAATTTTTTAAGGATTTCATGTACATGAAAAATATTGTTTTCTTCAATATTTTACAAAATTAAAAACTTTTATGCTAAATATTGAAAGTTTTTAGCTAACAAATTCTATTTCTTATGAATGCTTGCTATTGTTGAAACACTGAGTATATGTATATGTACCTATATATGTATGTATATATATGTATATATATATATATATATATATATATATATATATATATATATATATATATATATGTATATATATATAATATATATATATATATTATATATATATGTATATATATAAGTCTGCTATCAAGACTTATGATGAATTTAAGTACGGCTGTTGATGCTAGCAATAACTGAAAGTTTATTAAAACACATAATTACATACATTAAACCTATTCAATACATTATAACTTACCTGAATCAACAAACAAGTACATTAATTCACAAATGAATATGTTTGTTTTCAACAAATATACAATTTTGACAGTGTCAAATTTATACAATTGAAAATGAACAGTAGTCGAGGTATCTGGATATGATGCCTTGATAAATCTTTGAGAAACCTCGCAACCCTGATATCCGCTCAGACGACTGCACTGAGCGCATCGTTAGGTTGGACGAAACTCCAACTTACATCCCCCCTCCCCCACCAAACTGGTGTAAATTATATTCGGGAGCAGGACAGTAAGGGCATCATTTTACTTGCATGGAAAATATTTGATTCCTTTCTTTTTGAAACCAGAGTCTATAATGTAGAGTAAATTTGAAACATTTTCTTTTTTATTTTAAAAGGACCCATTCTGATTGGATCTAGCGTTGTTCCGGTTTAGGCGACTTGAGTTTTGGATATATTTAAGGTCTCCTCTTCATATGTTATTTGTTTCGTTTTCCTTGTCATAATAAATTTTGTTTTGATCATGAACTTTTTTTGAATTTAAGAATGCCTATTTCTCTATTTTCTTTTAAGTTTTCTAAGTTATTTTTGTTTTAACTCAGTGGTGAGAAAGAATTATCAATTCCGTTTAAAAGATAACTAGGCGTGAATTTTGTGGTGCTATGAACTGTGTTATTATAGTTTTCAATGCATTGCTCGGCTATAATACTCCACGGTCGGATGTCTATTCTCCGAAATTTTACATCTAATTGCAATTTACTAAAGTTGATTTGTGCGCTCGTTTTGTCCATTTTGAAAAAAGGGCCAATCTACAGCTCGTAATACGTATTTTATTTTTTCTGATTTTAAGAATTTTTCTTGAATTGGTTTGATTTTATGCGCGAATATTGGTCCGTTAAATTAAATTTATCTTATTTTGTTTTGAATTTTTTTATTAAATTAATAAAGTCTTTCGCAGTTTGGGTTTTTGATGTAATTGCGAAAGCGTACTTGTGTAAAATGATCTATTATCAAGTGTAAATATCTTTTTGATGATTTATTTCCTTCCGAATCCTCCTATTGTATCAAGAGATACTATCTGAATGGCTTTTGAAGCTGGGCCTAGTTGGGACAGGGTTGTTTGAAATTTCCAAATCTTGTTTTATTTTTTATGCATGTTTCACATGTTCGACAAATAAGTTTTATATGTTTGTGTGCATATTTTTAAAGTAATATGTTGGTGTCAAAGTTATGTTAATGTTTTTACACCTATGTGGCTGTTACTATGTATTTTTTTTTAATTAGATTAATACCGAAGTCCTCTGTAATCCAAATTTTTTGTTTGTTATTTAAGGTTTTATAATAAATATTATTTTTAGTTTTCGAATTTTCATTTTCTTTTTGTAATTGTTTTTTGGTTGTTTACTACGTCATCTCTAGCGAAACAAAGTTTACTATTTGGATAGTAGATTCATTATTAACGTTATTTTTCTAAAACTGGGTTACGTGAAAGAGCATCCGCTTCTGTATTCTTTTCTCCTGGGTTATATATTATGTTAAAATCGTAGTTTGATATATAATTTAATATTGTTAATAATTCAGGGTCCTGACTTTTTTTTACATTGAAATTTTCAAGAGGTTTATGATCAGAAAAGATAGTAAATTTATGACCCATTAAGTAGTACTGCCAATATAGATATCGATTCTTTTATTGCCAGACATTCCAGGAATATTGCCACGTTATTTTTTGTGATTGAGTTAATTTTTTTGAAAAGAAAAATACTGGTTTCAGTAAATTATCTTTTTGAGGTTGTTTTAAGGATTGCTCCCACTCCTTCTTTTGACGCATCTGTAAAAATGTATATTGGAAGTTTCGGATCGAAAGATCGCAAGTATTGGTTCTGAGCTTAGATAATTTTTTATTTTATTAAAACTTTCTTCGCATTTCCGTGACCACTCAAATTTTACGTTTTTCTAAGTAAATTGTGAAAAGGCTCTAGTATTATTGTTGCATTTGGAATGTATTTTAAAATAAAAATTAATTTTTCCTAATAGTTGTCTGATATTTTTTTGATTCCTAGGTATTGGAAAATTTTTTATTGCAATTAAATTGTCATTTATGGGTCTTATTATATTTCCTTCTATTTCATGACCCAGATTACACAACTGAACTTTTAGCAAAAAAAGGCACTTCTTATTGTTCAATTTGAAACCCGCATTTTAATAGCCATCAGGGTTTTATCAATATGAATTAGGTGTTCTGAGCTATTTTTTGAAAAAATTAGATAATATCATCTATATAATTTATGGCATATGTATTAAGTTTATTCTTCGAGATTTCGTCTCTCAGTGATCTCTGAAAAATTGACGAAGCTGGTTTTAACCCAAATGGTAAACTTGACAATTGCTATTGTGCGTTAGGTGTGTGTAATGCCGTCTTTTGTTTATCCTTTTTCTCTAATCGGAATCGACCAAAACGCCGAATTTATGTCGAGTTTTGTAAAATATAAGCATCGCGTGCTAAAAGTAATAGGTCATCTATTATGGGAAATGGATGGCATTCTGGAACGATTATTTTATCAGTTCCCTAATAGTCAATACACAGACGTGATTTTTTTCCTTCCTCCTTCTTAAAAACAAGAGTGACAGGAGATGCATAAGGACTTGAAGAATATTCTATGAGACCTGCTTCTAGAAGAGATTTTATTTGTGTATTTATTTCTTCTTTATCCTGCAATGAGCATTTATATGGTTTTCTTGCAATGTATTTGTTTTTTGTAAGTTTTATTGTTGCCTCGTAGTTTGTTACAGCGCCGACATCATACTTGTTTTCAGCGAAAATAGTTTCATATTTGTCTAATAGATATTTCAAAGAGTCTTCGTTATTGTCTACATTTGTTATTGCAGTATTTATTTGGATTTCCTTAAGTGAATTAGATCTTTTTTCTTCATGTTTTTGGAAAATTTCTAATTTTTCATTCTGACATAGCCTAAATGTTTTAATAACATCTAATCCCAGAAGAATATCATCTTGAAATGATTCACTCTTTATTATAAAAAGAGGCCATTTTTTTTGAAATATTAAATATTTTCAAATTTACTATAATTGAAACTAATGTTTCAGTGGAACCTGAAACCGTATTTATTTTTTTCACCCCACTTATATTTTCATTTAATTTAAGTCTTTTCACAGTGTTATAATTTATCACCGATATATTGGCTCCAGAATCATAAAGTGCGATTACCGGATAGTTGTTAATTAGAACATTCAATTTAATAAGTGGGGTAGTTATTCGTTTTTTGATTCATCACATGATGAAATACTTTCTTGGATTTCCAAGTTATTAACCATTTTAATTTTATCATTTTTAATATTTTCCTTATGTTTTGTGATTTTATTACGACATAAGTTTTCTGGATGATATCTATTTGGGAAACCCCGATCTTTGCAATAGGAGCACGGTTTCAATTCCGATTCATTCAAAAATTTAATTTGCGTTTTATTTTCAATTATAGAGATATTTTTATTTTTGTTAATAACCAAACTTTCTAATTGTCGAATACTCGACATCAATTTATCTATTGAGTTTGAATCTCTTTTGTTAATCTTTGACCTTATATGAGATGGCAAACCCAATACGATGAAATTTATTTGGCTATTCGTAGTTAATTCAGGATCAGCATCTATAAGTAAGTTAATTTTTTTAAGTGCATAATCTAACATTGGCCCATTAATGTATCGAAAAGTGTAAGCATAATTTATTTCAACCCAACCTATGTCTGAAAAAGTGTTCAGAAAAGAGTTTTGCCAAAATTCCCATGGATGCGAGATGGTGTGTGTTTTTAGAAAAGCAAGAAACCAATCAAGAGCCGGTCCGTCTAAAAAAATTTTCAACACTTCTTGATAATGTAGGCTACCTATTTTTAAACGATTACATTCCTGAACAAATAGGTCTAAAAATATTTTCGCATTTTGATTTTTTCCCGAAAATTTATCCAGAATCATATCTTTTACAACTAACCTCAATGATTTGTTTTTTCGACCGATTCAGGTTTAGAAATATGAGATGAGATGGGGATGGGATCGGTGAGAGCCCGTTCCTCGTCCAAATAAAGACCATTAAAACATATGTTACCCTCCTCATCTATGTAATTATTTTTGAGTTCATTCACCAGTGTTATCCATACATTCCGAAAATTTCCACGTGTCTTCATGCTCTTGGTTACATTTTTCACAACGCTTGTGTCGAATAATTTCTCGTGGTACTCCTTAAGTTGATACTCCCTTGGAATTGAAAATTGTATCCTAATGTTCGAGCTGTATTGTGACCACCTTCACAATCGTTTTTGCATTCAGACAATCGGATACGAAATGAAATTTCGCACGTGGTGAAGTCATGCTTTGTATGTTTGTTGATTTATAAGTCTGCTATCAAGACTTATGATGAATTTAAGTACGGCTGTTGATGCTAGCAATAACTGAAAAGTTTATTAAAACACATAATTACATACATTAAACCTATTCAATACATTATAACATTACCTGAATCAACAAACAAGTACATTAATTCACAAATGAATATGTTTGTTTTCAACAAATATACAATTTTTGACAGTGTCAAATTTATACAATTGAAAATGAACAGTAGTCAAGGTATCTGGATATGATGCCTTGATAAATCTTTGAGAAACCTCGCAACCCTGATATCCGCTCAGACGACTGCACTGAGCGCATCGTTAGGTTGGACGAAATTCCAAACTTACATATATATATTATATATTATATATATATATATATATATATATATATATATATATATATATATATATATACATATAAATATATAATTGTTTTCACTATAAAAACAGGCAATTTGGTGTTGTGGAATAACATAATTATAAGTTGTTTAAATGAATTATGTGATAAAATTTTCTTTGAGAAAATCTCATGTTGTTTCTAGAATACCTTACAAAACTGTGATAAATCATATATTGGAAAAACTTCCTTAAGTTTGAAAAGAAGATTAAAAACACTCATATATACATATATCATAAATGAACAAATAAAAAGCATTCATGTGTAATATCTAGGTAGAGGTTGAATTTTCTTACAAACAACATGAATCTAAACATAACACTTCAATCAGCAACGTCAAGCACAAACAACTTAATGTAATCAATATCATCAACTTACAAACCCTATCCCCAAAATCCCTTTCGTTCCATGTTCATCACAACTATGTTCAAAATAAAATGAAAATACTCATCATACAGTACCCAGTGAAAGATGAACATTTTATTCATTACCGTATATTTCACTCTAAAAATTTTACATAAAATATAGTTTTCTAGTTTTTCATATCAGTTCCA
This sequence comes from Cynegetis impunctata, assembly GCA_030704885.1. Taxonomy (NCBI): domain Eukaryota; kingdom Metazoa; phylum Arthropoda; class Insecta; order Coleoptera; family Coccinellidae; genus Cynegetis; species Cynegetis impunctata. The sequence goes on along the minus strand of JARQZK010002417.1, from coordinate 19,671 downwards.
GATTTATATACTTTAAAGTGAGATTTAAAAATTTTTGTTTAGTTATTCATGGTATTTGTATTTTTATACGAAATATTATGTATTTTAAAACTTTCATATTTACTAAGCGATAAAAATTATTCTCTCATGTGTGTGCACTTTTCTCGTTCTTCTAATATTTGAGTCACGTTATCTATATTTCATTTGTCACTGTTTTTTAGTGGGATCTTATAAACTATGTAGGCTTTCCCCTATAATGTGTCACTCCTTAACTTCATGAAACTGTTTCAATTAATTTTACACTCACTTCAATATTCAAGAAATTTTCAGCGATGTTATTTTATTTTTAGCAATAAGCCACTCTAAAGCTTTCAAATTTGGAACAACTGAAGGTGTTATTCTGTATCATACAATTTGTGGTATGCCATGCTCCTATGTTCTCTCTGCACAAAGTGATGTCAAGCAAGATATTTCGAAATGTCTATATTTCGATCCACAGTCTGATGGCTTAGGTCCTTGGGTGCAACTGAAAAAGAATGGAATGTTTGATCATGACCCTGTTGGTCAATCTCCAGTAGTTCATGGGGAAATGGCTTGTGGAATTGCAGTCAAATCAAGGATCAAACCTGGTAATATCCAGGTTATCAAAACTAACTTAGTGTGGGATATGCCACTTGTTAACTTTCCATTGAAGAGAAAGAAATATTATAGAAAATACACCGAGTTTTTTGGAAAAGAGAATGCAGCTTTAAGAATATCACAGTATGCTTTCCAGAATTACGAAATATGGGAAAAGGCTATTTATAAATGGCAAAGTTCTATTTTAAACGATGAGTGAGTATTCACGTTATGAACTGAGTTGATTAATTTATTAAGCACTAACTTCAGAATTATTTGTGAGAGTTTTCAACCATCCATAATTGTCAAAACAATAATTGGTAAATAAATGATTATATTGGTGGAGGTTTAAATATTGGAGAATTTATTTCCGCTGGTAAAACTATAGGCAGCCTTATATTCCAGAATATGTTGTCGTAAGAGGCTTGCTACAAGAGATATTACTCTAATACATATGTTTATCGTATTAGTATCTCAACAGGGGGAATTATCATTCATTCAGTATCTGAAGATAAGTAGCAAATCGAAACGTGCTTCTGGCATATATATAAACAAAATGCTACAGCCTTGGCTGCTTCTCTGTCCCCAGCTCTATTGTTTTCTGTTGTAGCACATATTCTCTTCTAGTTGTCGTGCCTTCATAGCCTCGTCCACATCGTTCCTCCATCTTATACCCATTCTAGCAAGCTTCTTGCATTAAGTCTCAAAAAAATTATAAAAATTTTAAGTACGTAAACAATATTTTTATCAGGTTTGTAACTATTTGAACAATGATATCTATACCAACTAATTCTTGATATTGTCATTGTACTGTAAACAATATCACTCCTTGTAAACCTAACAATTTTTCCACTCAAAATACTGTAGGGCTATGGATTATTATACTATAATATAACTCGTAATTCGATACTACAAGATTATCAGTGTATTTTAACAATAAATAGGGATAGATTATACAAAACGAGAATCTTGGAAAACCCAAGTGATCGCTATACTATATTCTGCGTAGATCAGAAATTAAATTTCATAGAATATAATTTATTTATAACTGTTAATTATTCCATCCAATATTTTTTATCAATTTATTTCATATCAAAAGTGCATTAATTTTTGATCCGACAATCTACTCTATAATGTCAATTTGAAGATAATTATAAGAATTTACCATATGTTTGTCATGTATCTATGCTGATGTTAATCTATGCATTCCCCGAAACGACGATACTTCTTCAATTGAAATTAATTTACTCCATAATATATATCAAAGTTGAAAACATTTGTTTAGTCATTCAGAAGTAACTCAGGCCCTCATTTTGGATTCATATTTGAAATGAATAAGTATTGCTCTCCATTATTATGTATTCATATTTATCTAATATGATAATGGACAAATATCATCAACTTTTTTATCAGCGTATGAGAGGCATCAACATGAATATAGTATTATACTAATTTGAATAGAATTACCAATTTTCATTATTTCTTTTACTTCTAGTATTGTCAAACACAAGATTTGAAGTTTGGTAATCGCATGATAATTATTTTGATGTCAATATTTTCTTTTTGGGTGACGATAAATTGAATTCAACCGAAAACAGTATTTTATTGTCTTTTATTAATTTTATATTTAAACTTATATTTTCAAAAAACTACACTCTGATTAATCCACCTCTACAACATCTGTGCGATTGATAAAAATGATTTTTTAACAAGAATTAATTTGTGTTGGCTGATAATGAGGAAACGATACTATATATCTTCAAACCTTTCTAACCTGTAATCCTGCAGTAATCTAGGAGATCTACCTACTCTTTATACAAAGAGCACGTTAAGTTAAAATATACTGAAAATATCTCATTGACAAATATTAGAGTTGCAGAGGTAGAAAAATTTTTTTCCTTTATAATTCACATTTCTTCAGAAATTCAAATGAAAAAAGAATATCAATATATACTCAAAATTTTGGATTGTAAAACTGAAGAAATTTTCGAATATCTTCAGCCTATACATTTCAGTAAAATAGGTTTTAGGAGTGTGTTATGTTAACATAAACTTGAAACGTAATCAATACAAAATTTTTTACTTTTATCTTGTAAAACACGTTTTCTGAACCACTGTAGCTTTATTGGTTCATGAATACTTTAAAGAATTATGGAGTGAATTGTGTGGTTTTCCGAAATACGTATGTGTTTCTACACGAACTTACGTATTATGGATAGAAGGGTCCTACATTATATATGTATATAATTCTATACTTCGTCATTGGTGATCTATGTGACAATGACTCAATAGAGTAACAGTTCTGACTTAATTCTGGAATATTAGATTGATATTCTTCAGTTTCAATTAGAACATAATATATAAAGGTGCGATATGTGTAGCTTCAGACTCAAGCAGAAAAATATGATGAAAGCTTTGCAACGGTACTCACACTCTATAGCAGATTGTGAATGAAAATAGTATGGCCAAATAAATGGATGAAAATTCCACATAATATGATTATAATCGGATGGTGGAGTAATTAATTTGAAATAGAAACAAAACAGAAACAGTTCAAATAGATTAACATTAAATTTGCGTATACGTCTTACTTCTACTTAGGGTTGCCATCCGTCCGGGTTTCCCCGGATTTGTCCTAGTTTAGGGGGCGTCCGGGGGTCGTCCGGACGGGGCTTTCAAAATATGTCCGGGTAAAACCCGGACAAATTTTGTGTCCGGGTGTGTGGCTATGGAGAAAGGAGAGAAACTTGCTAAATACACATACGCTTTCTTCTCTGATCAAAACAAAGTCTAATTTGGAAGACTTGAGTTGCTCGGACTTTTAAAAATTCATGATGAAAAATAAAGACATTTTGGGAAAAAATGGCAAGTCTGGAAAATTCCAAGTTAAATTGAATTAGTAAAAAGAACTTAATCTCGTTAAAATTAAAATTTGTTCCTTACTTTTGATTTATAGTTAATAAATAATTCAGACTTTTGGGTACCTAACCTATCTAACCGAAGTAGATGACCTATCCTATAATTTGCTATTACAATGTAGAATCTAGTCTATTCGATTTTTGATCTACCAAAAATTATCGTCATGAGTTGTTTTCTATATACCTAATGATGCCAAAAAAAAAAGAGATAACTGTAAACTATGTATAATAGAATTTTATTTGTTTTTTGTTGTTCTGTTTATATGGCAAACCAGCGGTTTAAAGTTTAAATAAATTAAAAAATTAAAATATAAACGATGCTTTATTTTATTCAAAAAAAAATTCACGGGGTGTCCGAAGAAAAACAAAATTTCACAGGAATGTCCGAGGTTTTTAATATTTTTGTCCGGCATCGGCAATTTAGGTGATGGCAACCCTACGTTCTTCTAGACCTTTTTTGAAAACTGATCTCACCAATGTTCGAATAGGCCATGGTAGAGGCAAAAAGGGCGTCACCATCTAATAAAATTGATCATAATTTTCTTTCAAATCAAGTATCTCTAGTTCGTTTGTAGAAGGGAATTGAACGCTTATTATTTTTGTGAATATAAATTTTCGCTTAGTTCAACTCTAATTCATATTTGATTTTCAATGGAAATCAACAACTTATCAACTTTCTAGAAATCTTCCTAGTTGGTTTAAGACCGCTCTGTTCAACCATCTGTATTTCATCAGCGATGGCGGCAGTATTTGGTTGACATTAGAAGATGATGAGGCGAATAAGTTACAGGACAGCGATCCTAGGTAATCAAAAAAATTAAATAGCACTTATACATGAAAAACGAAATCGTTATTGAATGTTCATTGGATTTGAAATACAGAAATATTCAATGAATATTTCTATATGAAGCTGTGACAAATTGATGAATTATTAATCATTTTCAGGAAGATATATGGACGATTTGCCTACTTAGAAGGTCACGAGTACAAAATGTACAATACGCAAGACGTCCATTTCTATGCTTCTGTCGCGTTGAATATGAATTGGCCTCAACTTCAAAAAGTAATGCAATATGAAATAAATGAATTAATTTTCAAAACAAATTCTGAAAAAGTTAGAATTTTATCCGATTGGAAAGTGATGAACAGAAAAGAGCCTAATTCCGTGCCCCATGATATTGGAGGGCCTGGTATGTAACCTACCTCCATAAACTGAATTATTTTTAGTATGTATACACACACACATATATATATATATATATATATATATATATATATATATATATATATATATATATATATATATATATATATATATATATATACATATAAGAGTTATCTATCTGTTAATAAAACTCAACAGCAGATATACCTTGAAAATCATACAGCTATCTATGCTCCTGCCAGCACGCATAGTGAAGAAGAAATGGAGGAGTTTTACAACGACGTAATTAAAGCATATCGATAGACACCATCAGAATTCAACATTATGATGGAAGATTTCAATGCGAAACTGGGACAATGACATGAAGATCACGAAACAGCCTTGGGAATACATGGCTTTGGCGAGAGAAATGAAAGGGTCACAATGCTCTTGGAATTTCTGTTACAGCAACATGTACGCAATAAACTCATTTCTCAAGAAGTCCTCCAAACGAACGATAAAAGAGATATCGTCAAGGACGTTTCTGTCCTAAACAGCTTTTCAGTGGAAAGTGAACACAGGCCAGTGAGAGCCAAGTTGTGCATAGACATAAAAAATGAACAGCGAAAAATACTGTCTAAAATTACCAATTCAAAATGGACAGGGGTAAGAGATATGAACGCATACTAGGAACAGATTAGGAGAGACCTGTTGGACAGAGACAGAACGGGCGAACACGATATAATTGAACTGAACGAAAATTTAATCCATGCACTGAAGAATGCCCAAGAACAACACAGCAACAAGAGAATGACAGGGCCAGAAAAGCTCAGCATAGAAACTAAAAACCTAATAAAAGACGCCGAGAAATAAGAGGAGAACAGAACATAAACCCAAATAGAATAAGAGAACTCAACAACACTATTTCCTCGGCTATCAGAAGAGACCTACGACAGCATAATACCAAGGAAATACAATCAGTGATTGAAACAAATAAAAGTATGAAGGTACCGAGGAAAAATCTCAGCCCAGGCTTAAAGAATATAACGACGTTAAGGAATTCAAAGGGCAGAGTCACTACGAATAAAGAGCTCTATAGACGCCCCGGACACCGCGCCACGAATATTTCACATGTGCAAAACGAAGGCTCCGAAGACATTCCAGATATAACAACATCTGAGATAGATAGTGCTCTATGCCAAATGAAGAACAACCGAGAACCAGGAGGCGATTGAGAAATGATAGAGGCGACTAAGGCAGGCGGAAAATGTGTCCTGCAGGCTCTTAGCAGACTATTCACAGAATTCCTGCTTAGAGGAACAATCTCGGAGCTATGGCACAATGCTACTATCATCGTTCTACACAAGAAGGGAGACAGCACTGACTTGAACAACTACCGTCCGAGCAGTCTTCTCCCACATGTTTATAAACTTTTTACCAAGGTAATTATAAATCGCTCAGGACCTAAACTCGATTCTTGCCAACCGAAAGAGCTGGCGGGATTTCGAAAGTGATTTGGAACAAATGACTATCTTCTGGTAATGAAAATTCTGATCCAGAGAATCATAGAATACAATGAACCCCTGATCCTAATATTCGTAGACTACCTGAAGGCATTTGATTCCATCCATCAGGATAAAATGCTGAGGCGGAATGTAGAATCGACCACAGATATATCTCACTGATAAAACACACACACACACACACACACATATATATATATATATATATATATATATATATATATATATATATATATATATATATATATATATATATATATATATATATTTAAAACAGCGATAGCTAATGTCAGAGCACATGATGACACAAAAAGATTCCGAATAGGAAGAGGTGTCAGACAAGGAGACACGATCTCACTAAAACCTTCTGGCGTCAGTGTGCAAACGGATTAACTGGGACTTGTCGAGTATCAATGTTGATGGAGAACAGTTGAGTCATCTACGATTTGCGGACGACATAGTCTTAATTACCGACATAATAGACGATGCATGTAGAATGTTGGAGGAACTTAACAACGCTTCACGTTAGGTGGGGTTGGAAATGAACCTGTCAAAAACCAAATACATGACAAACCTTGTAATGAATAATTGCATTATAATGAACAATACCCCATAGAGCAGGTTTCCTCTTATCAATATCTACATAGGTCATGGAATGAAAGTGAATAGAGACAACCAAACACACGAACTTAGCAGGGTAATTGGTTTGACCTGGGCTGCTTATGAAAAACTGAAACACGTCTTTACATCCAACATTCCTGTATGCCTGAAACGCAAGGTTTTTGACTAATGTGTTCTCCCGGTTCTGATCTAGAGTGCCGAGATGCTGACGCTTACTAAACAATCTCGTAAAAAATTGAATTTTTTTTAGGTAAAATTATTAACAATAAAAACAAATTTTCTGATGCACCATTCTAATGCAGTGGAAAAATAATGCCGAGGTCTACACAGTTTGAAAGATTTTTTGTGTACTTTTGCAAGGTATTGAAGAATAACTATGGACTATCTCAGGTGATGTTTATTGGAAAAGATGAGTGAGAATATCCTTATAAGTTATTTGAAGTATCAGTTCTTTTAAAGCGTTTTGACAAAGTGTGATGATACATGTGTGATACATATATATATATATATATATATATATATATATATATATATTTATATAAAAAAATATATATATATAAATATATATATATATATAATCTTTGTATAATTATTAGCAATAACAGGCTTGTTGTATCTCAAAAACTCGATTTTATTAAAAAGTTGACGTTTCGCCACGACATTCGTGGCTTTAAAAAAACTTTTTTGAAATTCAACAAGCATGTTATTGCTAATAATTATCAAAAGATTAGAAATAGTTCATAGGCAATAACAATTCGAATGAATATAAATATATATATATATATATATATATATATATATATATACATATATATATAAATATATATATATATATATATATATATATATATATATATATATATATATATATATATATATATATATATATATATATATATATATATATATATATATATATATATATATATATATATATATATATATATATATATATATATATATATATATATATATATGTAGCGAGTATCCTCCTCACAGTTTGTAACGCCTATGATGACTCGATTGTCAACCATAGAAAATTTCAGAGTAATCTATAATGAAAAGTCTGAAGCGTTCTAGAAAGATCGCGCTAGTTTGTTGAATTCTGATTATCGTAACAGAATGATTAGAAGTGAAATAAATAGACTTTTGTAGATAAATAATTAGTGGTTAAGTGACCAGTTAGTGTAAGTGGATTTCAATAGTAAATAGCGAAATTTGATAGAAAAGATGAATCAGAATAATCTGGAAATTTGAAAGACGATTTGCGTCAGAAAATGGTGGAACATTCAACGATTTACAACACAACATTCTGGAAAATTCTAGAAATGGTGCTAGAGGGGAGCAGATTTCTGATGAAACCACCTCAGTTCGACGGAAAAACCTTTTGAACCAATTACATCCGTCAGTTTGAGGCAGCGGCAAAAGTAAATGGATGGACACTAGAGGAGAAAGCATTATCTCTTGCTTTACGCGGGGATATAAAGGATATATTGCAGACACTTTCTCCCAACGAACAAGAAGATTACTAAGCTATGGTGAAACATCTGGAACTGCAAGATGGTCAGACACACTTGGAACTTGTATACCATTTTCAAATGAGCAATCGCTGCCAGAAATTGAACGAAAATCTGCAGGAATTCGAGGCTGATATTGATTAGGAGGGTCGAGGAAGTGGAAGAGGAGTAACCACATATTATAGATGCAATCAGGCGAGTTCTCAAAGAAAATCTACTAGAGAAAAAGGAATTGCGGTGTTGGATATGTGGGAAGCTAGGACATATACGAAGTCGATGCAAAATATATTTATGTAATCAATGGCACTGGGACCAGTTCAGATACAAATATGCGATGAAAAGAACAAAACTTATTGATGTGAAATTTCATTTTGTGAAAGAAAAAATGAATCAAGATGTTATCATCGAATATATACAGAGTGAAGACCAATTAGCAGACCTGTTAACAAAGAACTTATCAGGAATGAAACATCAATCAATGGAAGAAAAAATGAATATTATTGGAGGAAATGTTGAATTGTTGAATATTTAAGAATATTAATTTTTATTAGGTTCATTTTAAAAACAGTCAATATTTTCCTTTTGAATAAAATATAAATCTGTTGATTCAATTATTTAATTATCTGTTCAGTTGAATATTAAAAACAACCACAGACGTAATTGGTTGGTCGAGGAATTTTAGTGGGGAAGACTTCACTTCATGTCGGGAAAGAAGTACCTATAAGAGTAATGAATGTTAATAGTTTCTTTGTGAACCTAAAGAAGGAAAGCGTTTTGGTAGATTATTCTTCTGTTTCCTCGATTAGTAGAGGTATTCGTTAGATTGGAATTCGAGCTGAGGAAATGGGCAATGAATTGAACAATCTGCTGCCAAACTCTTTAGAAGACTTAAATCCAAGTGAAAGAACAAAATTGAAAGAACAGATATACAATTATTGGCATGTCTTTAACGATGGATAAGGAAAGAATAGTAGGACAAGAATTGTTCAGCCATTATATAACCAGGGATGCACAACCTATTCGACAGTCGGCAAGAAGACTACCGTTTGCCAAGCGAGAAGAAGCTGACAGAATTGTGCAAGAAATGGTAAAGAAAGGGTTGATCGAGCAATCCAACAGCCCATGGTCTTCTCCAGTGGTACAAGTTGATAGATAGGAAGACAGTTGGTGCATGACTATGGTAGTTTACTGTCATGTCATTTATTGTTTTCAATGTTCCTGTAACTTTTGAAACTCTCATAGAAATGGTTTCAGAATGATTGTCTTGGAAAACATGCTTGGTGTACCTTGACGTCATCATTATGGTCGAGAAATCATTTGCGGACCACATGAGGAATCTGAAGAAAGTATTTCAGCGCTTACAAAGTTCCGGCCTGAAATTTAGCTCGAAGAAATAACACCTGTTTCAAGGAGAGGTATAGTTTCTGAGCCATGTCGTGTCTAGTCAAGAAGTAGCAGTAGACAAACAGAAGGTGAAGGTAGTGCAAAAATGGCCAATCCCAAAGAATAACGAGGATTTAAGAAGCTTTCTTGGATTATTCATCTACTATCGTTGATACGTATCACACATTCAATAAGGAGAGGAGAAAAATGTTGAGTATTTCAGCTAAACTTTATCTGAATCAGAACGTGATTACTGCGTTACTTGACGAGAGTGATTGCGGTGGTAAAAGCAGTCCAACACTTTTACAAGTACCTGTGTGAAAGAAAATAATTTCTGTTGAGAACATATCATGCTGCCTAACAATGGCTTTCAAAATTCAAGAACCCTGAACGACAGGTAGCAAGATGCATTGAGATACTGGTATTATTCACAGAAATGCAAATGCTATATTATAAAGACCATGCCCCGAGGACTGCAAGTATTGCACAAGAGCAGAAGAAAAGGATGTGTTCATTCGCAGAAATAAACTCGTGAATGATTATTGTCAGTCCGCTGATGTTCAACAAGACCAGGAAGGAGACCCAGACTTGAAACTCATCATCAACTAGAAGTCGCTCAATTTTCTCCGAACGTGAAATCGTTCTGCTCCCAATAGAACTCTATTATCTTGAGTGACTTACTTCTGAAGCGTGAATTCAAAAGGAGGGGAAGACCAGAAGTAGTTAATTATACTCAGAAATAGGGTACCAGAGGTGCTGCAAGAAATCCAGGAACGGATTTTTTGGGTCAACTGAAAATGAGATGTGAAGGAATGGTGTAAAAAGTACACCATTTGCGCAGCAAGAAATGGACTCCAGAAATGCCCTTAAGTTCCAATGCGACGGCACAACACGGGCGGCTCATTTGAGAGAGTTGAAATTGACGTGGCAGCTCCATTTCCGGATACAGAGTCTGGAAATAGATACATAATCGTTGTAATGGACTACTTCAGTAAGTGGGCAAAAGCGTACGCCTTGCCAAACCAAGAAGCTGCCACAATAGCTGATACTTTTATTGAATAGTGGATTTGTCATGTTGGAGTCCCCATGGGGTTGTATTCAGACCAAGGTAGTAATTTGGAATCCATATTCTTTCAGAATGTCTGTAGAATACTGAATACGTCTGTAGAATACTGAAAAACGTGGACCACTGCATTACATCCGCAGTCTGATGGAATGTTAGAGAGAATGTATTGAATGATAAACTGTACCTGTCGAAGGTAGTCTCTGATCTTCAAAGAGACTGAGGTCGCTTTCTTCATCTGTTTTTGTTGGCATACCGATCTTCTGTCCACAAAATAACTGTCCAGATGCCCGCCAGCATCGTTATGGGAGGTAACCTTCATCTACCTTGTGACTTCCTCACACACAATGAGCCAGATTCACAACCGAGTCTGTTCAAACATCCAGAGTGCTAGCGATAGACTAAAAGAAGCATATGAATTTAGGCAGAGAATGGAGGATTTGAACAGGAAGACCAAGTTTGATTGTATAATCCTCAGCGCCGTCGCGGTTATTCGCCGAAGCTGCAGACTTCTTGGGGTAGAGTCATGAGAAGTGACGGATCTCATGAATTACGTCATTTTCAGGAAAGCCTAAAGTTATTCACTTCAACCGATTGGTTCCTTATGCTGGAAGAAATGATGGTCAACTAGATGATGTAAGAATAAGAAGAGTTGATCCGCCAAAAGATTAGTTTTCTTTTGAAGAAGTCATGTCTCCATATTCAAGCAGCAGTAAATCTCGGTATGGTGTCACTCAAGAGAATCAAGAAGATCTGTTCAAGGTTTCAGCTGATTACTCCTTAGCCCACTGTGTCACTGAAGTTCTCATGATATTCCGTGGAATAGCCGTCGCTTAAAGGAAAAAATTTGGACAAGTTTATAAACTACGAAGGCAGAATCCCAAACTAAGAGAAATGCTCGACATAGTGAGCAATGAGCAGACAGGAAGCAGAAGCATTTTCTATCCGGTTACGAAGCTGCTCTCGTCTCAGAAGTCAGAGAACAGTAATGTATGAAATGCACTAGAGCATTTAAAGGAAACCGTGAACCTGGTAATCAAGTGATGATTGATTGATAAATGATGAATCGATGGATAATGGATTGATAGATCGATGGATTGATGGATGATGGCTGATAGATCGATGAATGATGGATCGATGGACGTTGGATCGATGAATGATGGGTGATGGATTTATTGATGATGGATTGATGAAAGATGGATTGATCGATGTGGATGATGAATCGATGGATGATGAATCATATGTGATGGATCGATGAATGATGGATCGGTGGATGATGGATCGTTGGATGACGAATCGATGCATGATGGATCGAAGGATGGTTTATCGTTGGATTTAAGGATCGAATGATACTGAACTTGATGGTTTAAACTGGAGAATAATTAAAAGTATGCTGAAAGTTATCTTAAGATTTAATAGCATGAGAATAGGACCGTGTACTGCTACTTCTATACGACATCACAATGCTAGTTTGAACTCCTCTGGAAATATCGCTATGGAGAGGACAATTTCAAATTTCGTACTTTTCGGGACAAATATGCCTTGAGATGGGGGCAATGTAGCGAGTATTATCTCCATAGTTTGTAACATCTGAAAAATCATCTCTTACCGCTAAGATTCTCGAAGATGGAACGTTCTAGAAACCTATATTCTTCCTATGATGACTCAACGATTGTTAACCGTAGAAGATTCTCGAACAATCGAGAATGGAAATAAAGAGTCTGGGAAGTTCTAGAAAGCTCGTAAAGATCGGGATATATAAAAACGATCGGGGGGTAGAGCTAGTTTGTTGAATTTTATCGCGATTATCGCGACTAAATAAATAGAAGTGAAATAAATAGACTTTGGTACATACATGATATTTAGCTATGAGAAATTGATTACTCAACAGCCATTTATATATAGTTCTCTATTTCTAATAAATAAACCTATTCATATTTTCCTGTTATCAGTTTTGATGTTGTTATCATTTATAATATTTCTACTGTGTTACTTTTTAATATCTATAGCATATTCTGTGTTATGTGTTTAAATTTTTTATAACTTCATAGAATTAAAATCAAACTTTACGAAAGTTTATGAATATCTTCATCTCTAGAGTTTAGGGAAATCCACAGTTTAAGTGAATTCATTCAATTTCCGAATTAAACGCGATATATAACGCACAAAGCCGAATAGAATGTATTTCTAGAATTTGAAAGTATACAAAAAGATAATACAGTGAAACTTTTGTTGGCATTGCAATGCCAAAAATATGAAAAATATGTGGGTACATATAAACACAACGTGATGAATCTGTTAGAGGTGAATACCACAAGTGGAGTCTAAACACTCATATTTTAGATGCCACTTGCAGAAATGGATGTTACTATTTCCGCTTCAAAATTTTCATATGAAGAAACATTGTGTCAGCAAAATTTCCAATATTTCAATGAAATATGTCAACAAAATAAAACCATTCAGGTATTTTAATAATAATAATGATAATAATAATAATAACATTTATTTAGCAAAATTGCTAGTATACAAAAATCTTCCATATTATCACATGTAAAAAATAAATCAAATTGGAGACAAAGAAAACAAACCTGAAAAATAATACAAGCTCCATCCGAAAACAAAATTTTCTTAACCTAGATTTAAATTGCTTGACAGTTTTCGAAGGTTTGATCATTATAGGAAGGTTGTTGTACCATCTGACACCCATTACATCTATTGACTTGTTCAGATTGGTGGTATTGAAATGGTCAATAAACAAATGATCCCCTTCTCTTAAATTATAATTTATCATATCTCCCCTTCTAATCAAATAATTTAAAAAACATTTTGGTGCCAGACCGTTTAAAATTTTGAAAATTAAAATTAAATTTGCTTCTTCTACCATTTGTTTGACATTCAAAAATTTTAACTTTTTTAACATATCATTAACTCTAGTATAAATGCTACAGCCCAAAAAAATTCTCATAGCCTTATTTTGCAGTACCTATTTGAAGTTTATTTATATCCTCGTTATTACAGAAAATTAATAAAGACATGCAATAGGTGAATTGGAGGTAAATTATTCTAGTCCAATAGGGCAGTTTTTTCGATATTCTTTTGAAGTATCCAATTTTTCTCCCCAGTTTCCTACACATGTACCCTATATGCTCCTGCAAATTTAATTGAGAGTACAACTGAATCCCTAAGTAACTAGTTACATCTATTTGCTCAATGGGTTCAGAATTCATTTCTACTTTCAAATTTGCTTGTTTAAAGAGGCTACATCTATATCTAGTTCCAAATATCATACTCTTGGTTTTTGTAGAATTTAACTTAAGTTTTTTAAACTTCAACCATTCATTCAAAATACCCAACTCTTCATTCATAGTTCGAACAAGCTCTTCCATATTGTCACCAGATACTGAAATTACTGTGTCATCCGCATATAAACTAACATTACAATTTGCTATATATCTACAAATGTCATTAATATAGAGATGAAAAGCAATGGGCCGAGCACACTACCCTGCGGCACTCCAAAATCAACCTTCCTTTTATCTGACACTTTATCCCCTATTTTTGTAACTTGGGATCTACCACTTAGATAACTTTCAATCCACTTGAGCACACTTCCCTTGAGTCCATAATTAGCGCAAACTTTGAGCAGTCTTTACTGATCAATGGTCTCAAATGTCCTTTTTTGAGTAAATAAAAACGCACAAAACAACTTTTTCTACATCCATTTCTCTTTTCCACCTCGAAAACATAAATTGACAGGCACTCTCACAAGAGTGCTTACTGCGAAAACCAGACTGACCCTCATGAAATATGTTTTTCTCTTCCAAATATCCATTTAATTGTTTTAATTTTGCTCACTACTGGCAGCAAATTTATTGGTCTCAGTTCATCAGCTTTTAGAGGATGTTTTACTTTCGGGACAGGTATGACCGTGCTGCATTTAAGGTCATTCGGCACAATGCCACTCTCCAGAGACGTATTTATGATATTAAGCAACGGATATCCTATTACAGAAACCGCCCCTTAAGAATTTTATAGGTGAGAATAGAATCACCCGATGATTTGTTTTTGAGAGAAGCAACAATCCGCCGCAGCCTGTTAAGGGTAATCCTTCGAAATTCCCGCAAACAACAAACTCAAACCATACTCAATCTCCACAAAATCCCCATCTGGTAGCGGTATTGATGTCACAATATTTTCTTTACTATTCAGAAAGAAATTGTTCATTGTTTGCTGTACATTATCTGAAGCTTTACATATATCTATCTCTAAAAAATTTATTGCTCCATTTCCCCCGCTGACCAATGACTTCAGTGTTTTCCACATCTTCTTGCTATCGTATCGATTTTCATCAATCTGTTTTTCATAATATCGTTCTTCCTTTTGCCGGATCAATCCTTCTACCCTGTTACGTTGAAATTTATACCTATCAAAATCAATATCTGCATTTGTAAACTTAAATTTCCCATGAAGAGTGTTTCTCACTTTTTGCTCATGAATTATTTCTTTATCAATCCATCTTTGAAAATTGTTTGTAACTTTTTCTTGAAAAGGTGATACTGATTTTACCACACTATTTATGTTTGCAATAAAGTTCTCGTATAATCTGTCAACATTTGTCGATGTGTTGTCCCAATTTTTTTCAATTAGTTTTAAATTTATTTTTTCTAATTTTCCATTACTTAAATCTCTAAAGAAACTAGAATACTGTTTTGATGGAGATTCTAAACTTATTTTTACTCCCACCGTTTCATGGTCACTGAACATAGGATAATCCCTTTCAGATTCTCGCAAACCTGCTATGTTTGTATAAATATGATCGATTAACGTTCTAGTCTCCTTTGTACATCGAGTAGGTTGTTTAACAATTTGCCTAAAACCGGCTGTTTCGGCAATGTTCAAAACACTATTTGAATTACAATTGTTGATTAACAAGTTAATATTTACATCACCGGCCAGAATTGCTTTATTTCCATTTACATGCTCATTATCAAAAATTGACTCAAAAAACTGAAGGAACTCACCAGTGTTCCCACTTGGAGATCTATATATTCCACCTTCTGCTTGTTGATGAAAAATATGCCTAATTTAGATAAATGCAAATATACCCTCTTAAAGCTCCTACGTGGAGCCAAAGGTATCCGTGATAATATGCCATCTGGTTCTGTACCTAGCAGTTGTCTTTGCTTCACTATAAGATGTTCCGATGTGAAGGAGGTCTTCTAGTTTTGATCGTCGTCAGGTATGTGCTGGGCGGCCAGGTATTACTTCTTTGGGAATCCACTCTAACGCCGCTCTTGCAATATCTTCTTTTGGCTTCGGAGTATGTGGCCTATGCATCCCCATTTTTTTCTTCTGTGCATCTCTGGTTGGTCAGTGAGGTGAAGCAGTTATTTTTTACGTATTGTTTCAGGCCAAAATATCTTTAACATTCTTCGTAGGCAGCTGTTGACGAAATTATGGAGGCTTTTATATGGTACATTGGTTACTCTCCAGCTTTCACATTCATATAGTGATATTGAAGTTCCTCAACTTGGTTTGTGTGGAGAGTTAGCGTGTGTTTTACACCGACTTCAATTGACCAAACATTCGATGCACTCTTCTGATCCTGTCAACAATATCCGCCTGAGCACCACTGTTGTCTGAAAATTACACTTCCAAAGTACGTGAAATGTATGACGCTCTCATTGTTAGCGTATAGTAAATCAGGCGTCTTTGGTGCAATTGGTTTCGCTTTAGTTTTGTTCATATTCAAGCCTGCATCTCTGGCTGCCGTTGCCAAAGCATGAAGCATGTGTTATGAGATCAATAGGATAATTTTGTTGGGAACACGTTTTTCTTAGTTTTTTTAGAGCTCTCTGCAAGATGGTGTAAGGAACACTGTCAAAAGCTATCTCGTAATATAAATATAACCCAAATATATAAAAAAATAAACTACGATCAATTCAGGAAAGTATCAAAAACAATAATAGTCTACATTGCCAAGCTTCTGAATATTTTCTTTCAAACTATTTTTCTATGGGTTACCTATCTGAAAGGAATAAGATAATTCTTCCAACATTTTTTTGTTCAATATGGTATGGACGATCTTCTCATGTAATTTGAGCCAAAATACTTCTTGTTTAATTCTTAAACAACCTGCTCAAGAATTGAGCCGGTTGCTTAAAAAATAACTATAGCTGACAGTACAAATGAGAGCTTGGTAATGGGTCCCAACAACTCTGAGAGCAGCACACAAAATAATAGTACATCAATTCCTATTCCAGAAATCTATACCGTACATCTATTAAGTTCAACCTAGGTATAAAACAGTATACCCAAATTACTGAAATTGTAGGGTAGTCAATCCAACAAATTTAATATCTCTGTTATAAGCTTTCAATCGACCATATAATTTTATTTGAAATCAATGAAGAGATAATGAGAAAAAGTTCAAGTTTACCGATTACAATGAAAAGTACGAAATGTAAATCTACGATTTAGTTATGACTCACTGAATATGAGTATATATATAAATATATAAATATATATATATATATATATATATATATATATATATATATATATATATATATATATATATATATATATATATATATATATATATATATATATATATATATATATATATATATATATATATATATATATATATATATATATATATATATATATATATTATTTTTTTAGTCTTTTATACAAGAATAAAGTGCTTCTAGGAGAATAACTGGTGAAAAATTTAATGCTGAACTCATCAAAATATGTTTTTATTTTCATTGAATTGGAGAGTTTTGAAAGAGTTAAACAATTAAATCTGTGAGCTTATGTGTAAATAAAATATTATTATAATAATTATTACTATATCCAATATTTTTAAGTAATGAATTTCTAATTTCGAAATGAAATTGCTGATAATCAATGATATTTTATTTTTTAAAGGTGAGGAGCCATTTGTGTTACCAAACGCCTACTGCGTACATGATGTCAATGATTGGAAAGATTTGAATTCAAAGTTTGTTTTGCAAGTTTTTCGAGATGCTTGGAATACTGAAGATGGATCAGTAAACGAAATATACTTGCGAGATATGTATGATGCTTGTTACGCAGTAACCATGAAACTCTTGAAACACGACAGAGATAACGATGGATTGATTGAAAATGAATCTAATGCAGATCAGACATATGACATGTGGATAATGACAGGGCCTAGGTAGCAAACATTTGAAGGTTTTGTGAAATTGTTTTCTACTTCACATTCTTTCAGTGCATACTGTGGTGGTCTTTGGTTGTCTTCTCTATTTGCTATGACTAAAATAGCTGAGTGTCTGAAAAAACTGGAGGATCAGAAAAAATTTCAAAAATTGTTGAAGAAAGGAATGCATTCATTTGAAAAAAATCTATGGAATGGAAAATATTATAACTTCGATTGCTCAGAAAAACAATATAAATCTATAATGTCTGACCAACTATGTGGCCACTGGTATATTCGGTGCAGCGGATTTAAGCATGAAGTAAAATTTTTATTCACATAATGAGCACACACATTATCCTTCAATATATTCCACATATAAATATAAATATAAATATATATATATATATATATATATATATATATAATTATATATATGTATATATATATATATATATATATATATATATATATATATATATATATATATATATATATATATATATATATATATATATATATATAAGTATTCGTAAGCAGAATTATTGCGAAACATTGAATTCATTCAGAGATTGAGATTCTTGTCTACATGAATTACTTAAATATACTGAGTAAACTTTAGTTGTAGTTTTCCCAAGATATTGAGTAATATGTTTACCAAATCTCATTATGTAACCCGCTTCAAATTGAAGATATTTATGAGAAATATATGTACCTAGGAGAGTTCCCAGAAGTATAAAATATTCGAGTTGCTTCAAGAAATTACGAAATTCGAAAATAACAAAGCTCATAATAATATTGAGTGAATTAAAAAAGGATACATCCATACTTACTGAAAAATGCCCAAATTGACTACCACCTTGCTCCAGACTCTATTTTCTGTGTTGTCGTCCAGACACATACGAATTAGGTTACAAGATGAACTTATTGTTAACCCATCGGCTGTAACTGTGCCAAATGCATCTTGAATTTTTATTCTCATATCCTCTGCTTATTCTTGAAAAACCTTGTTTTTAGTATACCCCCAAAGAAAAAAATTGAGGGGATGATTGTAGGAGACAGCGCGGGATGATGAATTGGACCAGTTTTGTCAATTCAATCATCTTTAAAAAAATTTAAGTTAACCGCGTTTAACGTTTTACGAATTTGTACGGTTTAGAATATCCTTTGGTATAAATCTCATGACTTTTTTTCTTCAAGTTCGAAACAAGTA
Organism: Cynegetis impunctata; assembly: GCA_030704885.1. Lineage (NCBI taxonomy): Eukaryota > Metazoa > Arthropoda > Insecta > Coleoptera > Coccinellidae > Cynegetis > Cynegetis impunctata. The sequence goes on along the minus strand of JARQZK010002417.1, from coordinate 506 downwards.
GCCCATTTCAAAGCATTCTATGAATTTTGACTAGCTTGGGTGTACTAATTCTTTTAAAAATAATTTTCGAACCTAGTTACTCACAAACGATTTATCAGTATTATATATATATATATATATATATATATATATATATATATATATATATATATATATCTACATATATATATATATATTTATATATATATAATGTTACTTCTAACTGTAACTTTGGAGAAAATAATTTTTTCTTTCTCTCCATTGTATTCCTTGAAAAAGGTTTTGTGAAGCCGAAACGTTAGAATAAAGGAATAAATGATTAAATAGCAAACACAAATGAATCTCCATTTTAGCTAAGCCAAATTCCCAAGAAAAATTCATATTCGCATATATATATATATATATATATATATATATATATATATATATATTAGATATTTATATACCAAGTGCGTTATATATATACTTATGCCCTGAGTGAAAAACTCTGCGCGAGGGCCTCTGGCCCCGAGGGATGAATGTTGTTG
>JARQZK010002416.1:30000-51060 GCA_030704885.1 Cynegetis impunctata | reverse complement strand
GCAATAAGATCTATATGGAGAAATATTGCTTGAAGTACTTCATGACTATAATATCTATAGAATTTACAAGACTTACATTTTATTTTTCGTCGTATTTTTCCTGAAAATATTGGACTATAGCAGTGCATCGAAAGTCAACAGTGAGTTGCGGGAGTAGTTTTTGAATCCTTTTTGACTTCTTGCATCATGAGTTTTCAGGTATATATATATATATATATATTTATATATATATACAGTGTGGAACAGCCAAATGGAATAAATTCGATAACGAATAAATCAGAGCGTGTTGGGAAAAACGCTTGGACACGTCGATTTGTAATTTTAGAATTATATAGGGTGTGTCATGTGACAGTGGCCGATACCAACTTTCTTATTTTAAATTCAACCCCCTGTATATTATTAGTTTTTTGGATTCTTCAGAAAATTCTAGACATAATTCATGTACAATGTCCTATACCTATCTTCATCTGTTTCGGAAATATTAAGTGTTTTCAGATGTATTACAAACGTTAGAAGACATTTCTATACCAGATTAGCATGTTGCCAAGACGTTCGCGGCGAACATTTTGAACATCTCTTACATTGAAATTAATGCTTTTTTGTTTTTTTTTACATTATTTGTGAACAGTTGAAGATAGGTATGGGACATTGTACATGAATAATGTCTAGAATTTTCTGAAGAATTCAAAAAACTAATAATGTACAGGGGGTTGTATTTAAAATAAGAAAGTTGGTATCGTCCACTGTCACATGACACACCCTATATAATTATTTTTTTTTGAAAAAAATGCGCATCTGAAAATACCAATCGACGTGTCCAAGCGTTTTTCCCAACACGCTCTCATTTATTCGTTATCGAATTTATTCCATTTGGCTGTTCCACACTGTATATATATATATATATATATATATATATATATATATATATATATATATATATATATATATATATATATATATATATATATATATATATATATATATATATATATATATATATATATATATATATAATAGAGGAATTATCGATGGGATGCTGTCAGTTGGGTGTTTAATTTTTATTCAGCAATTCTCGAGCTTTCGGAAATTTATTGTTTCATTCTTCAGGAGCTACAAAGAAGTTATAAATACTATGGGCATCCAAAGCAAAATTATAAAAAAACTTACTTTACATTTAAAATTGAAATAATGTCAACAACTAGAACAAACATAAGAAAAAGCGTATGTCGCAACAATCCATATACATGTAATTTAATTCATTACTTTCCGAAAAACATAATTTGTGTGACAGTTTGATGAGGCGGATGGCTAGGTTAAACTCTGTGGTTTTGAACAATGGCGGAGACATACTCTAAAGAACTTCAAGTGGTCATCGTAGAAGAAGAAAAGACAAACTTTACCGGCCGTTGTCAGAATTAAAACCAAGTAGATTCTTGTAAATAATGTTCAGGCCCTGAATATCCGATCTTTTATTCAAGACATTTGGTGTTTGAACTATGTGCACTATCTCCAAAAACAGTCTCCTACTGATTAATCTCATGTTCCATAACCGTAATACCATCATAATTCGGGACATTTATGGTTTGGTATTATGATGATGTTCTGCTGGGGCAGTGATACTCTTAGGTTATTCTTAAGATCACTTCTATGGGCAGCAATCCTGGATTCGAGAAGTTGTGATGTTTGTCCCACATATACTTTCTCACATTCAAGGCAGGGAATACAGTATATTACGTCCGACATGTGTGATGAAGGAAATCGATCCTTCACTCTAGGATAAATGGATCTGTTAGCTAGTAACGAGTAATTTGCCAAGCTGATATTGTCAACATCCTTTAACATTCTGTTAATGTGGGGAGTTACTTCTTTTATGTACGGCATTTTGTAAAACTTGGGTGCAGTGACATCTTGTGGCCGGTGTTGATGAGCAGTAGGATGAAGATTTGAGGAAGAATTGAATAACAAACCATTGGCCATATGTTTAGGATAAGAGTTCTGAATGAGCAACTGCTTCAATATACCAAGATTCCTGCTAACAAAACTGGAATCACTGATTCAGTGTATTCTGTTTCTTAAATTGACAATTAAGTTAGTCTTGCACCTGTCGGGAGAATCAGAAAGATAATTCAAGTAACGTCCTGAGTGGGGCTTACGATACCAATCTATAATAACCACAACATTGTGTTAGTTTTTGAGATTGGCTTTTCAACAATCTCCTATGGAATAGCAGCTCTCCAGAACCGACTATTTTACGTATTAACAAAGACATTTACATGAAAATGAGCTCCATATGAAAAGATGATTATCTTAACAAAATCATTGCCATTGTCAAGCTGTTCTAAGCTAATTCAGCTAACTCAGGATGCTTTCGATGATCTTGGGGCTTCAGCTTGAGTGAATAAAATCTTATACGGATGTAAGCCCAAGTCTTTTCTCAAAATATGCCAAGTGGATGTCTGTGAAAAACCAAGTTGCTGTGAACGTTAAAAAATTCAAACATTAGCATCTTCTTCCGCATAAGCTCTTACAGCTTCAATATTTTTTGTATTTCTTACATTTGGATGTCGTGTTGATATTTTCGTATCGTGCAGTGTCGATTCTGATTTCAATTTTCCAACAATTCCATTAATCGCAAGAACGTTAGGTCGGTTAAGAGAATCATACAATTCACGAAGTGCACGTTGAGTTTGAATAAAAGAACTATTATTTTCATAAAACTTTTGAATGATAACCAAGCATTGTTGAAACGTGTATTTTACCATGATAAATTGTTAAAATATACTGAACACAACTGGCCATATTCGACATTTCTACTGTATTAAATATGGCCCTGCTGGCATTTTAAAATCATATCATCCTTGTTGAAAGACCCTATATATATATATATATATATATATATATATATATATATATATATATATATATATATATATATACCAATTTTTTTTCCTCGGTACATAATGGCTTCTCTAGCGGCTTTCTTCAGACCAAATGAGCTGAAATTTTGTCTGGTGTTGTTGTTGGAGTAGGACGATACTATTAAAATTTGTGTTAATTCAGACAAAAGTTTTGCTCCTCTAAACTTTGGAGAAGAGAGTCTCAAGGAGGTGCGTGGTCGAAAATGTTCATTCCGGCGGCAAAAGATGTGAAAGTTAGTTATAAACAACGTATCTGAAATGTATCCTCATCGAGCTATTAAAAGAGCGTATGGACTAAAAAAACCTTGTTTTTACCCTTCAGGGGTATACATAATTTCGAGAAATGCGACTGTTAATTGGCCTCCAAAAAGTTGTGATTCAACCCCCTTGGATTACTTTTTGTGGGGATATTTGAAATCATTAGTGTATGTAGATAAACCACGAACACTTGAAGCATTGAAACTGAAGATTGAGGGTAGCATTGGTGAAATTAGACCAGATTTATTGCATAGAGTCATCGAAAATTGGACTCATAGAACTCGCTTCTGTTACCAAAGTCATGGTGGTCATTAGAAGGATGTCTTATTCAGAACATAATTGTCACTCATCAAGCAGCAAAATATGAAAAAATTGTTTCTCTTTCATAGATATTTCTTGTTTCATTATATTTAAAAAAATATCATCCTTATTGAAAGACCCTGTATATCCTATCGCCCTTTAGCATTAATTAACGCGTGGTGAAACGCAAATTACACTTAGGAATTCCTAAATCCAATTTCAGTATTTCCTAACCCTAGGGCATAAAGCACTTAAAACTAACAAATGGTAGAATGTCGTACACCCCCGTATTAAATTTTCTCTAGAAACTGAAATGAATCATTCTATCAATTAATTAGATTCAACTATTACCAGAAAAAGCAATAAACACGAATTTTCAATTTTTCATGAACCATCTCATACAGATATTACAATTCATAACACATCACTACACCCAATTTCACATGAATTAGCCGCTTATCATAGTATGATTCATAGGCTTATCGAACTTCCGTTGTCCGAAGCTAATTTTCGAAAAGAATTGAATATAATGAACCAAATGGCAGTAAATAATGGTTATTCACCCAATATAATTGACAGTCTCATTCAGAAGAGAAAATACAAAATGGCAATTTCAGAAGTTTACCCACTTATATCCGAGAAAAGAACAGTATTTAACAGTTCAACATACTTCCGAAAACCTGAAATTGTTTCTTCATAAACAAAATTTCAAAGTTTCATATAAAACCAACAATTGCATTGGAAAATTGATTGAAAACAACAAATCGAAAATTCATAGAAATGAACGTACTGGTCTAACGATTGTGAAAAATTCTGTATAGGACGTATAGTAGAAGATCCGAATCTAAATCGACATTCATCGGGTTGACAAGAGAATCAAACTTATTTTATAATAAATTTCGTATATTAGAAAATATATTAAGAATAGGTAGACAACAAAAATCCTGGACGGAATAATTTAAATTATTTTTTTAAAAATGATTTTTCATAAAATTTTGCAACATAAAGATAAAAATAAAATTGAGCATGCCCACTTTCTTATATTCACGATTCCATCAGACACAACTGCAATGTTCGGTCCTTTATTATCGCACGGTATACTTACCTCGGATCTCTCTGTCACTCGTTTCTCCACGCGTTGAAATTTAAATCTTTAAAATTTGTATACCTCTATTAGGACCGGGATTTTTGCAGTCAACCCTATATCATCGTGTTCAGAATGAAACAGCGCTTATGCTGATATAAATTTTTTTCTATTAACCTATCTTTTGAAAGTAACTAGTATTGACATACCTGTTTATACCTGTCAACCGAGTAGTTCGTCCAGGTAAATAATAGTTAACCCTACGTCTGCACATTCTATATGTTTTATACTTTAAGTTCAGTATAAAATTTTATTTTTATCTTTATGTTGCAAAATTTTATGAAATATTATTTTTTTAAAAATAATTAAAATTATTCTGTCAAGGATTTTTGTTGTCTACCTATTCTTAATATATTTTCTAATATACGAAATTTATTATAAAATAAGTTTGATTCTCTTGTCAACCCGATGAATGTCGATTAAGATTCGGATCTTAGACTAGTACAATTAGAAATTTCAAAACTCGAGTACACAAACACCAACTTAGCTATATTAAGCTGAAAACGTACTCTAATTATGCTTGCCATCTTATTCTAGAAAACCATACCTTTAATCACAATAATTATAATATATTACAGTTAGAAAATATTCTCCACCAAACCAACTGTTTGGAATCCCTATGTATCAATAAATATAAAAAGTCCAGAAACCTAGTTAACGACCAGATTGAAGCAAACCCTTCTCCTCTCCTTAATCTGTTCAATGTACCTACCAATAACTCTGAATGAATTGTTTATTGTTATTTAGTTTCTCTATGAGCCCCTCTGTTATTTTCAATTTTTCGTATAAATATAATGTTTTGTAACACCATAATTTAGTACGAGATGAAGTCAATGTTATGACGAAACACGTTTAATCAATTTATTTTGTTTCAACCTGTGAAAAGTTAGTTTTTCTTTCTTTATAAAGTTGAAATAAAGTTTTAAAAATCAGGGATGGAATAAATTAATTTCAAATTTTGAATATTTCAATCGTTCAGTGAATAGCGGTAGTTATTTTCGCATATAAAACACCCGTGATCAGATTACTCATCTTTTTTTCGATCTGGTGTCAAAACAAAAGAGTAAAGCCGCACTGCCAACAGTGCCGCCTAGATCTTTACGATTTGGAAACCATGCTGACACGGTTTTTTCCTTCTCTCATTTCAGGTTCTCGGACGCAGTCGACAGATTCGTGGAGAAATTCTCCGACAATCCAGGTAATAATTTTCAGTTATGTTAGTCGATCGGTCACGATTTCATACGCAGTGGCGTATTTTAAGGTTCTTTTTTAGTATCTTCAAATTTAGACGACCAATTTTTTTTAGTCGTATTTTTCCAGAAAATAATTCGAAAGTCGACAGTGAAGTGCGGTAGTGGTTTTCAAATCAGTTTCAGATCTCCTGTACCACGACTTCCGAGTTTTTTCATGTCTGATGTATATATATATATATATATATATATATATATATATATATATATATATATATATATATATATATATGTATATATATATATATATATATATATATATATATATATATATGTATATATATATATATATATATATATATATATATATATATATATATATATATATATATATATATATATATATATATATATATATATATATATATATATATATATATATATATATATATAGAAAGATTAAAAGCACACAAATATACCAGAACACAAACCACAGCACTAATAAAACATAAAAACAATGAGAATCATACATTCAACTTCAATAGCACGAAAATTTTAGAAATAGAAAAAGATCAAAAACGCAGAGAAATTTTAGAAATGTTACATATTCAAAAAAATTTAAATAAAGTCGTAAATGATATAACAGATATCAAACATTTGAGTTCAATATACACAGATTTAATTCTTCAATTTTTCTAAGAAACAACATAAATCAAAACAAAATAATTCAACAAACAAACTCTAACCATAATAACTCATCTTCTTCGACAAAATCTAAACATCTAGAATTTTCAATTTTTCTAAAAAGAAAGTATAGTTTAGAACATGTGATCTCCAAAATTACAAGTAATGTCTTTTTAAAGACAACAATCAAATATTTTAAACCTATTTTGTACATTACGTGGGTGAAGGTTTCTGTGGTTCCCTTCCCATCTAATATCAATAGACCTGTCTGTTGATATTGGACTAAATAGCACGTAATTAATAACTGAATACGGCCACAGCCACAATAAGACATTTTTGAAAAGAAGATAAATAGTAACCTATTCTTTGACTTTTTAAAATCGAAAAAATTTGAACCTATTTCGAACATTACGTGGGTAAAGGTTTCTGTGGTTTCCCTTACCATCTAATAATAACAGATTTGAATGTTAATATTGGACAGAATAGCACGTAATAAATAACAGAACGGCCACAGCCGAAAAATTTCAGTGAAACATAGTAGTCTTTTTCTATTCAAATTTTTTCAAATCAATAAATGTCAAAGAAATTTCAATTTTTTCAAAAGTTTGGATAAAGCCACGAATGTCGTGGCGAAACGTCAACTTTTTAATAAAATCGAGTTTTTCAAGATTCAACAAGCCTGTTATTGCTAATAATTATCAAGAGATTATATATATATATATATATATATATATATATATATATATATATATATATATATATATATATATATATATATTATATATATATATATATATAACTTTTTGATAATTATTAGCAACAACAGGCTTGGTGAATCTCAAAAAACTCGATTTTATTAAAACGTTTGGATAAAGCCACGAATGTCGTGGAGAAACGTCAACTTTTTAATAAAATCGAGTTTTTTGAGATTCACCAAGCCTGTTCTTGCTAATAATTATCAAAAAGTTTAAAATAGTTCACAGGTAACAATTCAAATGAATATATATATATATAAATATAATTATATATATATATATATATATATATATATATATATATATATATATATATATATATATATATATATATATATATATATATATATTTATATAGAATAAAGTATAAACTTTAAAATAAAAAACACTTGGCATATGTTTCACAATATAAAAAAAAATATTTAGATACTGTATTTAGCAGTAATTCTATTCAGTTAGTTAAACATCTTAAAAATATCAAAATTCCTTTAAATGCTAAATTAATTTCATTTGACGTTATCGACTTATTTCCTTCCACGCCAACTCAAGAAGTTAAAAATATTGTTAAGCGATATCTAGAGATGAACCCAAATTTAACAACTCAAGCAGTCAACGAAACAATGTCTGCCTTAAACTTATCTTTGAAACAGAGTTATTTCAAATTTAATAATATAATATACAAACAAGAAGACGAATTGCCCATGGGATCACCGTTATAGCCTTTGTTGAGTGAAATTTTCATGAATAACTTAGAAGAAAAAATTTTCAATGCTGATAATAATTTAATTACTAACGTTTCATTATGGAGGCGTTATGTAGATGATATTTTTTGTATTTGGACCAGTACAGATAGGCAGTTAGATAATTTCCTTAAATATATAAATACTTTCTACAACTCGATTCAATTTACAAAAGAAGTAGAAAACAAAAACGGTACCTTGAATTTCTTAGACGTTCAGATTGCTAGGAATTTGAATTCTCTAACTTTCAACATTTATAGAGAACCAACCTTCACAGATACTTTAATTCACAGCGACAGTAACCAACACATTAAAATAAAACTCAGTGCTTTTCATTCGTTCATACATAGGTTGTTCACGATTCCATTATCGGAAACAAATTTTCAAACTGAAGTTAATACAATTAAATTATTAGCCACTAATAACGGTTACAATGAAAGTCTTATCGACAAGCTCATTGGGGAAAAAGGAATAAAGTATTTGTTGTATTCAATATACCCCACGCAAACTATTAATGAAGAACCAAAATACTTCCCAATAAATTATGTGCCTAATTTGAGTAGCAAAATTTGTAACAGACTATAGAACAATAATGTTAAAACAATTTGTACAAATAAAAGAAACTTGAAGTCATTCTTGATCAATAATAAAGAAAAATCTAACATCGGAGAAAACAGTGGTATTTTCAAAATATTTTGCGACGAATGTCCTGCTTTCTATATTGGACAGACAGGAAGGAATATAAATATTCGTGTTGAAGAACATAAAAAGTCAATTTTACAAAACAAAAATACCACTGCCTTCTCTGAACATTGTATAAAATTCAATCACTTCCTGGATTTCAACAAAACCAAATTGTTACATTCAGGTAACAAGGGAAAACGCATTGACCTTCTTGAAATTCTCGAAATAAGTTCCGCCCATAATTGTCAATTACCCCTTGTAAACGAACAAATTGATTTTCAGGTATCACCTTTGCTTTTGTCTGTTTTATAAAATACGATGTAATACTCTCCTGTAGTCAGTCTTGATAATGAGTTCATAACTCGAAACATGTCGACTTTTCGTTACTGCTAAATACAGTATCTAAATATTTTTTTATATTGTGAAATATAAGCCAAGTGTTTTTTATTTTAAAGTTTATACTTTATTCTTTATGATGTTTCACCAAGTGATGTGCGAGAATTCAATCTCATATATATATATATATATATATATATATATATATATATATATATATCTATATATATATATCTATATATTATATATTATATATATATATATTATATATATAGTATATATATATATATAAAAAAATTTTATTGATAAAGAGGTCTGTCACAATCCAATTTTTTATCTCCCATTTAAATGACACACGAAGACATTTTTTTATTTTATAACTTTTCATGGCAGAAAAATGTTGAATAGTAGATCTACAAAAAAGGTTACCTACAAAAAATTCATAGTCAACTGTTTCCGAGTGGAGAGCGGTTTAAACTGAAATATTGAAGTTTTTTATATTAGTGTTGAATATGAAATATACTATCAATTTTTGGCACCATAAAAAAATTAAAACTTTCTGTTTCTTTGAAACACCCTCATATATATATATATATATATATATATATATATATATATATATATATATATATATATATATATATATATATATATATACAGGGTTTATTTCACTAGGTTAATGTCAATATTTAATAACTATTTGCATAAAACATTTACTATTCATTAAAATACACTATAGTTTTTCTCGGTATCTATTTTGTTCATTAGTTAGGAATTTTTTTATAAAATTGTGGTTAAAATAACTCTCAATTTGTTGTTGAATAGTTTTAAGTTTGTATTCCAATCTGTAAATATCAGAGTATGTATTTCCCAAACAAATGTTCAAACAATTACTGTAGAATATGTTCAAAATACGGTTATATTTAGGTTTGAATTTATCATTGAATATCCTGGATTTTGATTTTATTTTAAGAAATTTAGGAGTTAGTTTCAGTGACTTACATCTCATTAAAAATATCTTTTTATTACGTTCCTTAGCTAATTTATTAAGAGTTTTTGTATACTCTCTGAGTAAAATATCATTGTTGTTGGTTCCACTTGCTTGTATCGACTATTGACATGCCATATTTGCCACCTGCGTCGTTCGTCGTTTGGGTTATTGCAAGATATTTATCCTAATCTGTTTATTATAATTCGTTGGTATTTACTGACATTTTTATATTCAGGGTTTATTTCACTAGGTTAATGTCAATATTTAATAACTATTTGCATAAAACATTTACTATTCATTAAAATACACTATAGTTTTTCTCGGTATCTATTTTGTTCATTAGTTAGGAATTTTTTTATAAAATTGTGGTTAAAATAACTCTCAATTTGTTGTTGAATAGTTTTAAGTTTGTATTCCAATCTGTAAATATCAGAGTATGTATTTCCCAAACAAATGTTCAAACAATTACTGTAGAATATGTTCAAAATACGGTTATATTTAGGTTTGAATTTATCATTGAATATCCTGGATTTTGATTTTATTTTAAGAAATTTAGGAGTTAGTTTCAGTGACTTACATCTCATTAAAAATATCTTTTTATTACGTTCCTTAGCTAATTTATTAAGAGTTTTTGTATACTCTCTGAGTAAAATATCATTGTTGTTGGTTCCACTTGCTTGTATTCGACTATTGACATCCATATTTGCCACCTGCGTCGTTCGTCGTTTGGTTATTGCAAGATATTTATCCTAATCTTGTTTATTATAATTCGTTGGTATTTACTGACATTTTTATATTCAGGGTTTATTTCACTAGGTTAATGTCAATATTTAATAACTATTTGCATAAAACATTTACTATTCATTAAAATACACTATAGTTTTTCTCGGTATCTATTTTGTTCATTAGTTAGGAATTTTTTTATAAAATTGTGGTTAAAATAACTCTCAATTTGTTGTTGAATAGTTTTAAGTTTGTATTCCAATCTGTAAATATCAGAGTATGTATTTCCCAAACAAATGTTCAAACAATTACTGTAGAATATGTTCAAAATACGGTTATATTTAGGTTTGAATTTATCATTGAATATCCTGGATTTTGATTTTATTTTAAGAAATTTAGGAGTTAGTTTCAGTGACTTACATCTCATTAAAAATATCTTTTTATTACGTTCCTTAGCTAATTTATTAAGAGTTTTTGTATACTCTCTGAGTAAAATATCATTGTTGTTGGTTCCACTTGCTTGTATTCGACTATTGACATCCATATTTGCCACCTGCGTCGTTCGTCGTTTGGTTATTGCAAGATATTTATCCTAATCTTGTTTATTATAATTCGTTGGTATTTACTGACATTTTTATATTCAGGGTTTATTTCACTAGGTTAATGTCAATATTTAATAACTATTTGCATAAAACATTTACTATTCATTAAAATACACTATAGTTTTTCTCGGTATCTATTTTGTTCATTAGTTAGGAATTTTTTTATAAAATTGTGGTTAAAATAACTCTCAATTTGTTGTTGAATAGTTTTAAGTTTGTATTCCAATCTGTAAATATCAGAGTATGTATTTCCCAAACAAATGTTCAAACAATTACTGTAGAATATGTTCAAAATACGGTTATATTTAGGTTTGAATTTATCATTGAATATCCTGGATTTTGATTTTATTTTAAGAAATTTAGGAGTTAGTTTCAGTGACTTACATCTCATTAAAAATATCTTTTTATTACGTTCCTTAGCTAATTTTTAATGAGATGTAAGTCACTGAAACTAACTCCTAAATTTCTTAAAATAAAATCAAAATCCAGGATATTCAATGATAAATTCAAACCTAAATATAACCGTATTTTGAACATATTCTACAGTAATTGTTTGAACATTTGTTTGGGAAATACATACTCTGATATTTACAGATTGGAATACAAACTTAAAACTATTCAACAACAAATTGAGAGTTATTGTAACCACAATTTTATAAAAAAATTTCCTAATAATGAACAAATAGATACCTGAGAAAAACTATAGTGTATTTTAATGAAATAGTAAATGTGTTATGCAAATAGTTATATAAATCTTGACATTAACTAGTGAAATAAACCTGAAATAAAAATGTCAGTAATGACCAACGAATTATACATAAACAAGCATTAGGCATACAATAATCTTGGCAATGAACCCAAACGACGAACGACGCATAGGTGCAATCTGGATTGTACATGCCGAATTCACAAGCAAGTGGAACACACACACATGAATATCTCTATACTCACGATGAGTATACCAAAAAACTCTTTATATAAACTTAGCTAAGGAACGATAATAAAAAGATATTTTTACATCGAGATTGGTAACGTCACTGAAACTAACCTCCTTTAAATTTCTTAAAAGTAAAATCAAAATCCAGGATAATTCAATGATATAAACTTCAACCTAAATATCAACTCGTATTTTGAACATACTTTACAGTAATTTGTTCCCTTGAAACAGTTGTTTGGGAAGAATACTCACTTCTGGATATATTACAGATTGGAATACAAACTTAAACTACTTCAACAACAAATTGAGAGTTATTTTAACCACAATTTTTATAAAAAAATTCCTAACTAAATGTAACAAAATACGATACCGAGAAAAACTATAGTGGTATTTTAATGAATTGTAAATGTTTTATTGTGCAAAGTTATTTAAATATTGCATTAACCTAGTGACAAATAAACCCTGAATGATAAAATGTCAGTAAAATAACCAACGGAACTTTATAATAACAAGATTAGGAATTAAAATATCTTGCCCAATAACCAAACGACGAACGACGGCAGGTGGCAAATATGGATGTCAATAGTTGAATACAAAGCCAAGTGAACAACAACAATTTTGATATTTTACTCGAAGAGTAAGTATACAAAAAACTCTTAAATAAATTAGCTAAGGCAACGTAATAAAAGATATTTTTAATGAGATGTAAGTCACTTGAAACTAACTCCTAAATTTCTTAAATAAAAATCAAAATCAGGATATTCAATGATAAATTCAAACCCTAAATATACCGTATATTTTGACACAATATTCTACGATAATTAGTTTGAACATTTGTTTGGGAAATACATACTCTGATAATTTTACAGAATTAGGAATAGCAAAACTTAAAACTATGCTCAAACAACAACAAATTGAGAGGTTACTTTTTTCACACCACAGATTGTTTATAAAAAAATTCGCTAACTAATGGAAACCAAAATAAGCATTACGCAGAAAAATATAGTGTAATTTTTCAATTGAATTGTAACACTGTTTTATGCAAAAAATAGTTGATTTAAAAATATTTGACATTAACCTAGTGAAATAAACCCTGAATATAAAATGTCAGTAACAATACCAAACAGACATTATAATAAACAGATTAGCGATAAATATCTTGCCAATAACCAAACGACGAACGGACGCCAAGGTGGCACAAATATGGATGATTCAATAGGTCGCAATACAACGCAGGGAACAACAACAATGATATATTTACTCAGAGAGTATACAAAAACTCTTAATAAAATTTGCTAAGGAACGTAATAAAAAGATATTTTTAATGAGATTAAGTCACGACACACTTAACTCCTTAAATTTCTTAAAACTATTAAAATTCCAAATCCAGGATATTCAATGATAAATTCAAACCTAAATATCACCGATGTTTTGAACATATTTCTACAGTTGAATTTTTGAACATTTGTTTGGGTAAATATACATACTGCTGATATTTTACAGATTGAATACAAACTTTAAAACTTAATTCAACAAAAAATGAGAGTTATTTTAACCACAATTTTAAAAAAAAATTTGCGCTAACTAAGAAACAAAATTAGATACCGAGAAAACTATCAGTGTTTTAATCGAATAGTAAATGTTTTATGCAAATAGTATAATATTGAATTAACCTAGTGAAATAAACCCTGAATATAAATAATGGTCAGGTAAATACCAACGATATATATATATATAATATATATATATATATATATATATATAGGGTCGGCTGATGTGTATGGAAACGGTCGATTATTTACTACGTAAGATAGCAGCGAAGAAAATGTTAGGATACAAAAGTAGCAGGGTTTTTTAAAATCTATCATACTAAATAAAAATTAAGTATACAGGGTCAGTCAAAAAGTTACTGAAGAAAATAGAATTGCTTTTTCTTCAATTGAACACCCTATATATTCCACCATATTTCAATTCTGCTCAAAAATTCTGAACAAATTTACATAGCACATCAATTTCCTACATTCAATCGTTCCGAGATATTGAATTTTGAAAATAAAAGTTCTTTACTACTCCCAAATTTATTAAAGAAAAAGCACCGAAACGATGGATATTTTATTATGAAAGTCACACAAGGTGGAGTATGTGGATATGATTGACAACTTAATCTTATATTTTTACAGAAAATAAAAGAGCATAATTTGTCAGGGTTGATAAAAATGCACGAAACAAGTTGTAATAAACAACAAATTCTATTTAATAAGGTGCTCAAAGTGTTTACCATTTACCTCCTGGCAGTAATGAACTCGCTGAAGAATGTTTTGTAGTGAATTTAAAATCATATGATGAGGAATGGTAGAAATTTCATGCCTTATTCTTTCTTGCAACTCTTAGATATTTGGTGGCCTATTTTTGTAGACTACATTTACTGTCAGGAGGTAAATGGTAAACACTTTGAGCACCTTACTAAATAGAATTTGTTGTTTATTACAACTTTTTTTGTGCATTTTTATCAACCCTGAACAATTATGCTTTTTTATTTTCTGTAAAGATATTATAATTGAATTGTAATCATATCCACATACTCTACCGTGTGTGACTTTCATAATAAATATACATCATTTCGTGCTTTTTCATTAATAAATTTGAGAGTAGTAAAAAGTAATTCTCAAATTTCGATATCTCGATAACGGTTGAATTTAGGAAATGATGTGCAATGTAAATTTTGTTCAGAATTTTGAGCAGAATTGAAATATGGTATAATATATAGGGTGTTCAATTGGAGAAAAAGCAATTTTATTTCTTCTATACTTTTTGACTGACCCTGTATACTTAATTTTCATTTCAACAATTTTCGCTAACTATCTTACTTTAGTGAATAATCGACCGTTTCCATACATATCAGCGACCCTATATATATATATATATATATATATATATATATATATATATATATATATATATATATATATATATATATATATACAGAATTATTCACGTTATTCGACATGAAGAGTTTTGGCTGAACTATTTGATTTTATGAAAGGTTTTTCTTTAGGATGGACAGGAACCTAGCAGAACTACATTTTAAAAATATTTTATCTACAACCGTGCGTAAATTATGTTTTACACACCCATATTAGTGCGGTAACTATTACTTCAACGCACTAGTACGGTAAAACTCAGTTTAACGCAGTAGTGCGGTAAAAATCATTTTAACGCACTAGTGCGGTAAAAAATTATTGAACAAATAAGCAATTAATCTTGGAAATTTGTCTATCTGCATGTTCTTTCGTATGGACAAGGCTGACAGCATTGAATAGTAGCACCAAAGCGACTTCTCTTCCTTGAACTTATCTTCAAAATAGGCAATTAATACATCTTCATTAATGTTATCCACTTTTTATGGGAGCACATATTTTTAACATTGGATTGACATATTGGATTAACATTGGATTAATATATCACAGGCCTTTTCGTAGCGAATTCCGGATTTCCGTGGTAGCAAGTTCGCCGTAGCAGCTTCAACTAGCCGTGAAATCTACATATTTTCGACTGAAATTTTGACTGACAACTTCAAAGTGGCGTCGCTTTTTTTTGTCGCTATGACATTCTAATTTTTATAACAATAAAAACAGTTAAAACATTGCTGGTGACCAAGTTGGGAAATTTTAGACTATAATTAATTTGTATTCAATCAAAACGAACGGTTGTAGATAAAATAGGATACATAACTCGCGTGGTTAAGGTTTTTAGCACACTTAAGTGAATGAAAAGACTGGCCTACGGCTCGTTTTTCAAACTTCACTTAGCGTGTGCTAAAAACCTAGTTACCACACTTTATGTATTATACTATTCTTGTTGTACGTGTGCCAACAACACGAGAGGTATCGAAGTTATTTCTTAAATGGAATACCCTGTATATTACGTCATTTTTGGATTTTACGAGTTTCACTATAAAAACAAATGCCAGTTTCACTGAGGTTTAATTCACCTAAACCTTATGGTTTTTGAAATATCTCGTATTTTGTGAAAATGCAGTATCAGTTTTAACGCTTAAACTCTCAACTGGTTTTTTTTTTCCAACCAAAGGTTTTAAATCACTATGTTAGTGTGCCTTGGAATCATATACACCACTGTTGTAGATTAGATATCTTCATATCAGGAGGTACGTGTTTAAGCGACGAATTTCTGCATTTTCAGTCTAAGCGGTGAATTGTTGTTTCCCAATATCTCTGGTGGGATGGCGCTCTGGATTGTTATCCAGACAGTGTTACGGACCACGATTTGTATTGGGGAACAATTAGAAATTTGTTAATTCACTCCGAGTCAAATAAGCTGCACTGATGAGATTTAATAAGATCGAAACAGCTATATGCAGATTTTGATTCGGGGTGACTTGACAATTTCTATAATTCACCGTTCGATTGCCAATGCAGATTTTGCGTTGCTGAATACGTATAAACAGCTTCCTTAGAAAGTTGTTTTAAATTATTAAAGAATTTTCCTTGTTCACTCTGTGTAATGTAAAATTTAATTGTCTATCGAATACCAGAAAACATTCCAATCGATATATTTTCACGTTTTTAAGTAACATGTTCAATTCCCTTACTTTCAGCGTTTAATATTTTTAATCAAAATTGAATATGATTTTCTTGGATTAAATGGTTTGCACAATGTGAATCCCTACTTTTGAGTACAAGGGTACCTGAAATTCGGTTCTTAAAGCTTCTGGAAGTTCTACCAATGTAAAACTTATCACAATCACCACAATTAATTTTATAAACTCCTGATTTATTGTTTTTATGAACTTTTGATTAATTATTTTTTATATGATTTCTTAAGTTATTTCCGGCACGATGAGCAATGTTGGTATTATGCTTAGACAAAAGTTCTTCACTTGAATATTCGATGGAAGCGAGGCTGTTATATTTGATATTTTTTTCGGTAAGGGGGTACACCTGGTTAATCGCATTTTTGAAAAACTTTTGATCTATTATATTGTCTACTATTATGGGGTCATAATTACTATTTACGGCAATTTGGTTAATTATATTTTTCTCGATGTAAAAATACTCTTGTGGTTCTTATATTCAATCTTTTATATTTATTTCATTCAAGCTTATTGAAAAAAAATGTGATCGATCACAAAGATGATTCCCTGTATTTTTAAGCAGTTTTTCACTTTGAAAAACTGGCTGTGGCGTAGATAGCTTTTTGCGATGGCGGGGATATGACTTTGTGTAAAATTCCATAAGTTTTTCGTCTAAAGTTTTATGTGTTGATGAAAATAATCTTCCATGTAGTACAAAATGAGCATAAAAAATTTTTTTTCGCTGAACATCGCCTTGACGAATTAAATATTTCTTCCACACTTTCAACTAACGAGAACAGCAGGTGTGGCACTAAAAAATTTTTTGATAAAACTTGTCAGTTTTGATGAATTTATCAGCTGCTTTGTCAACTTCGAATAAATCTTATTAATATATTTAGTCTAGTCAAGGAGACATCGGTAGCCCAGCGGTGAGGTGTATCGCTTGTAAAGAGAGGATTGCAGCGTTAAACTGTAGGTCGCTGGAGTTAATAAAAATAGTCTAGTCAACAAGTGCCTTTTTGTTCAACTTTTTTCAGCAGTTTCGGAAAGATGAAAGCAAAGTGTTATTCGATTTATAGCATGTGCATGTTTTTTGAGAAAATATTAATGTTTATCAATTTTACAATTTTCCCGAACGGAACATAGTTTTTTTCAAAAACTATCTACATGCTATTTGCTAATATTCTTCCGAGACTGATGAAAAAAATTGAACCCAAAAGCACTTGTAAACTAGACTGTATTCTCATGATTAGTAAATCTTTCTCCAAGATTCATGATGTAGAAGTCTAGCCATCGCAAGAAAATTTTTACTAACTCGACATTTTTTATTAACTTCAAAATATTATGGAGTAATTAAATTGACAATCAAATCCAAAATTTAGTCCTATTTTTCAAAGAGCTCATATTTTGTTACCTACTCTACATTAAAAAATATTTCGAAATATTAAATATTGATTGAAAATCCTCTATGAGCAGAAGTCACCCTCCTCGAATGTAAACAGGAATTTAATCGGTCACTGGGACCAAAAAATGTGTTTGAAAGAGCTTAAAATGGCTGAAATCGAAAAATTTTATGTGCGAAGGAAGAAGTCAACCAAAACCTCATCGCACTTCTTCTCTTTTCTAAATTTTATACTACCCTATACTATTGAAGAAAATGCTTTAGATATAATACTACACCATTAAACAAAAGCTCGAGCACCTTTGTTTAATAGTAAGTATATAGTATACAATTTAAAAAGAGAAGTGCGTGGAGATTTTGGTTGACTTCTTCCTTTCGAAATGAAAATTTTTCATTAGAGCCATTTGAACTTTTTTAACATTTTTTGCTCATAGAGGCCGATTAAACTCATTAATTCAACATTGAATAAAATACGCATCAAAACTACTAGTTACTTTATAATGTTAAAAATTATGTCCATTCCTGATTGGGCGGCCTGTTCGAAGCGACGGAAATTAATACGATACTCAATTGCACAGCCGTCACAAGATCATATCTAGGTGATTTTTTTTTAATCATGCACATACATAATATAGCAGAAGAGGGTGCTAGTGCTTAAGTAAATTTCATGTGAAGGTACTTAAAATACGTACATAGGTACGAAGATTTTTATTCAGTTCGTATGCTCATGGGGGGGATTGATCCACATTTTACCCCCCCCCTATCTACGCCACTGATATATATATATATATATATATATATATATATATATATATATATATATATATATTATATATATGTATTTTATATATATATATATATATATATATATATATATATATATATATATATATATATATATATATATATATATATGATATCTTGGATGCGATTGTTTTTGGTCCGAATTGATTGGGGGGTTGACCCCCCTGGGGGCAAAATAAATCTTGTTTACACGATAACGGGCGCAATTTTGAAGCAATACGGTTGAAAGCTTTTAAATAGGTAGTTTCGTATGATATCTTGGATGGGATTGTTTTTGGTGTGAATTGGTTGGGGGATTGACGCCCCTAGGGGGAAAATAAATCTTGTTTACAGGATAAATGGCGCAATTTTGTAGCAATAGGGTTAAAAGTTTGTAAATAGGTAGTTTTGTATGATATCTTGGATGGGATTAGTTTGGGTTCGAATCGGTTGGGGGGTTGACCCCCCAGGAAAAAAAATCACAATTTATTGAATATATTTTTCAAAATGGATACGTTACGAAAACCTGCTCTTCTAATGCAGCTCGCTGCGATAGAGTTTTTTCAAATATCAATTCATCGAACAAATTTCTATATAATTGATGAACAACGGTTTTCTCTTATAGTGAATCATTCTGATTTCAGGATATGTCTTTTGAAGATTCAGGTCAATATCAATTCTAAGTATTCTTCAAAGTCCTTTCCTTTCATTGATATTTGTGACGGTTATGTTAATATTATAACTGCGATGACGATATGATGAGCTTGAAACTTTTATTTTTATTTGATTAGCCACTTGAACTACAGAATAAGATACATATTGAAATTATCCGTTATTGTTTACCCTTGAAGTTCTTGAGTGGAATCTATTGTCTTCTGACCATGTGAAATCAAAAATGAGTTTCGTGAAATAAATAAATTAACGTCGCGTACCTTGTTTATTACAATATTTCAATTTAGCACGTATCAATGTTTGCATTTGAAAATTGGATGCTTCTGAATATTGTATTTCCATGACATTTGTGAAGTACAAGGTGAGTAAATACGACCAGATGTTCTCCGAATTCAATTAGTTCGATTATATATTTGCTGGAATTTCTGACAAAATTGGAAATATAAAAGAATCCCCTTATTGATTTAAGTCATTATATCTTGCTTAGAAACAATAGCATTGATTTTCATTCATTTCGAATATTCCCATTTAGGACAGTCAAAACTTTTTTTTTTTTTTCGGAGAGGAAAAATGCGTTTACGTACTTGCCCCCAACGGAATTTGTTCTGGGCTGGGGGGGGTGTGGGGCTCACTTTGCGGGTCTTTTGGCGATAATGTAACTGTACTACCCACTAAAAAACCTCTCCGCGACGATAATTACTCTCCCTGGGTGTTCTTGGGAGGATTTGTTACCCATTTTTTTTTTTGCCTCTCCCGGAAGTAGGCATGATTGCCTAGGCGCATCAGGAGCGGCGAGGGTAAACCTGTTCTGATTGTTCCTCTCGAAGCACTAAGTTCTGAGCGAACCAGGTTCACAACAAGATCAAGTCTAACTCCGCATTACCACCAAATTAAGAACACTTAGAAAACGAGATCAGGACAGTCAAAACTAGTCATCAAGAGCAGGTACCTATTAGAAATTCATTGTTGGAAAGTATTCAAGATATAAACATCGAGAGAAAAATCATCAAACCACTTCGAGCAGGTTTGGAAATAAAAGTATATTGGCAATTTTTTTAAGTAGGTCTTCCATTATTATTGTTATTAGCCGGAATTTTTAAAATTCGATTGGTTCATCAAATTTCAAGAATGAATACTTCAACAGAGAGTCGTTTCTTGTTAGCAGTTGTCAACGATATTGAAATTGCGATTGATGATATATGATCTTATTATAAATAAGATCAAGACATTCATTTCGAGCATATTTCCAACTAAATTTTAGTTCCTTTATAGATAATCGCTATAGTAATAAACTGTTAACACAAAATGAACCAAATGGCATTTGCGCATTTCCAGCTACCTGGCAACGCT
>JARQZK010002416.1:22500-27500 GCA_030704885.1 Cynegetis impunctata | reverse complement strand
AAAAGCCTTCTCCATGTCCAAAAGGGCAATAAAAAGGGTTTTCTGCTTCTCTATTGTTCTATTGATAATTGTTTTGATAGTAAATATGTGGTCATGCACACTTCTTCCCGGTCTAAATCCACTCTGTGCCTCATTAAGTATTTTCTATACTATATGTCGCAATCTTTTTTCAATTATTTTCTCATATATCTTTATTGTCGTTCCAACCATCGTGATACCTCTGTAGTTGCTGCATTTGGTCTTGTTTCCAGCTTTGAATATTGGTACTATTAATCCTATCTCCCATTTCTTCGGAATTTCTTCTTCAATCCACACTCTGTTCGGTAGTCTCTTTAATTGGCATTTTCCGTCACTTCCCATACGTTTAATCATTTCAGCTGTTATCTTGTCGGATCCTGGTGTTTTTCCCTTCTTTAGACTTTCGATTGCTTCTTCAACTTCCTTCTCGGCGATGACATGTTCAATTGCCATTTCTACCATTGTTATGTTTTCTTTCTGTTCAGCTTCTTGTGATTCATCGTAACCTTCATTTAAAAGTTCCTGGAAGTATCTCCTCCACCGCTCTACAATCCCTTCTCCTGTTGATAGTAATCTACTACCTGTTTTATCTTTGATTCTTATATATTCGTTCCTCTTGTTGTCATTAATTTCTTAAGCCTTTCAGTGTTCGATAAAATATTTTCTGATTGGCTCTGGCGTCCTCCTCCATCTTATCTC
The DNA here is from genome assembly GCA_030704885.1 of Cynegetis impunctata. NCBI lineage: Eukaryota > Metazoa > Arthropoda > Insecta > Coleoptera > Coccinellidae > Cynegetis > Cynegetis impunctata. Next base: position 26,783 of record JARQZK010002416.1, on the reverse strand, counting down.
CAAATTCTTTCCATGTCTTATGTTTGTCCTTCATTATCATTTTGTTGGTTTTCACTCTTTATCTCTTGTAGTCTTCGTAGTATAATATATAAGTATAGAAACATAATAGGATATAATATAAAATATAAAAGATATATGAAATTAATCAAACATACATACATACATACATATATTAAATAACAGACAGCTGTTAGTTACTTCAATTAATAATAATTATTATAAAATGAACCGCACTCACGTGTTCTTCAGATTCTTTTTCTTCATCATTCATTGTCATTCAAATCAATTTTTTTATATATTTCAATACTTCATAAACTTCAATCACTTAATACATTTGTTTATTATGCACAAACATAAGTACTTATCAGTAGAAATAAATAACTATACATCCATCAACTATTGCCGGTATACACTCATATATGCGGCGGTATACTAATAATCTCGAAGTGATAGGTGAACAACGTTTCTTGAGGAGTAAACGCCAATAAACTCCAAAAATTTTATTAAATAATTATAAATTTAGCGCTCTTGAATTATGAATGACACCAACATATTCGTCAAATAACCACAATTTTATAATGTTAACCTTCTCATATGTATGGATAATATGTTTGAAGTTTTTTTTTTTAGGTTATCAGAATAAGGAATATATCTGTATACAAACTGAGAAAAGAGTCGTTTCAAATAAGGGAACATACCCAAACTACGTGACCCGTTCAGGGGGGCGGAGGGGGCTCTTCAAAATACTACGATTGGTCACAGGGGCGGGGGTAGGGGTTAGGTTTTTGTCACGTAGTCAATGTACTCTGGAAACGTGTTCGGTGAACATGATTGAGATGAACGATAAATGTGAATAAAAGAAAAAAATACTTTTGTTTTAGTAAATTAAGTTCCTAGTACATATGTTTTTTCTTCTTGATAATATTTTTTCAGCTGTAAATTATAGGTATGTACAGGGTAGCCAATATTCGATGTTTGTATAGAGTATCTCAGTAACTATAGAAGGTAAAAAAAATGGAGGGCGCATACTCAATCTCTTTTGTCGAGACAAATTCACTGGCGAAACCCAAAATTCGCTGTCTTCTTTAGTTTTCGAGTTATAAACGAAAATTTCATTTTTTCACTTTAAGACAAGTGTGCATTATCATGGTTTTTTGTGAAGTTACGAGATAATAACTTTTACATAATTTAGGCACTTTTTTCTGTATAAAACAGTGGTAGAAATGTATTTTTTCAAATGGAAATAATGGTTGGCTGTGGTTTGGTTGGATCGGATTTTTTCCGATATATGTCAGGTTGCTTTTGATGTGTAAGGTTTTAATAGCAAGAATATTTTAGTCCATTACCTTTTGCATTTTTATATGTACCTATTCCATGTAGGCAGGTGACATCTATGACAGAGCTTGTCCATTTCTTTCTATCATAATAACAACTAGCTGATTTAATCGTAATAACAGTTGTGATATTACATCTGAGATATATTTCAATAGCTATCCAGGAAGAAGACAACCTAATAAATCTATTTTCAACTGATTAAAAGAAAATCTAATTAATTGTGAATCATTCAACAAGCCAAGACCAAAATATTAGATATTTACATAATTTTTTTTTATAAGACATTACAATTATAAACAGCAATACAAATTACAATAAATGTTCAAACTTATGTTCATTGTGGTTGATACATAAATTACATCTCTTTATAGTTTATAACATTCTGAACTGTATTATGAATATGAATATTTGAAACTGAATTCACAAAGTATAAAATTTACGTGGCTGTCGTGTTTTAACGTATCATATATATCAAGAAAATCATAATAACCAACGGTAATACGAAATTTTGAATCAGTAAATTATTGAGGAATTCATGGACAACCCACCCTTAGTTGAGACACAAAATCAGTTCTTCCAACATGATGGTTCACCGCCTCATAATATAAGTACCGTTTCAGAATTGCTTAATACTAAATTTGATAATAACTGGATGATGAATAATATTCCAGTGAGGTCGCCACCACAATCACCTGACTTTAACACCACTGGATTTTTTCTTTTGAGGATATATGAAAGACAATTATATAAGAAAACCAGTAACAATATAAATAAACATAGACAAAAATTTATTGAATGTGAATTACATTTCAAATATTGATATTATATATATGCATAATGCAGTTTAGAATATTATAAAGATAGTTATGTAATTTATGTATGAACCATAAAGAACATCAGTTCTTCACAACATTTATTGTAATTTGTATTATTTTCTTATAGTTGTAATATCTTATAGAATTAGATGTAATTCTCTAGATTATACAGAAAAAAGTTCCTTAAAAATGTCTCGTAATTTCACAAACAACCATGATATGCTCACTTGTCTGAGAGTCAAACTTTTCTTTATAACTCCAAAATAAAAGACGAATTCATATTTTGGTTTTCGCCATTAAATTTGACTCGAAAAAAGAGTTCAAAAATGCACTCTCCATTTTTTTGTATCTCCTATAGTTACCGAGATACCCCATACAAACATCGAAATTTGCCCACTCTGTAAGCACTCTTATCGTCAAACCGCAAGCGTTGTATTAATAAAGACAAATATGAGCCAAATTATTTTTTTTTAACTTTCTGTCTGAAGGAAAATGATTAAAAAAATATTTATGAATTACTACGTGAAAACTAGAGGGGGAGGGAGGGGGTCTTGGAATATACTACGGATGGTCACCGAGGGGGGGAGGGGGATAAAAACTTCTAAAACATAGGTCTCGTAGTTTGGGTACGTTCCCTAACATCTATGGAAGATATTTTATGTTTCACTTGTATATTATTTGTTGATTTTACCTTAGATACGGTTGCTATAAACACACTAATTATGCCCTAGGGGGTTATGAGTGGGCATTATGGATCATAACGATCATTGTACGAGGAGAAATGAAGCAACTGCCATTGATTTAATACTTCATAATCCTTGTCGTATGGATTTCTCCGGCAATGAATTATTCGCAGCTTTGGCTGCATTTTCTATGATATTCTTGGGTAAATTAATGTTATTTCCATTATTTCTATAAGACTACACAAGAAAGCAGCAATGACATTCACTAAATAAGATGACAAAAATATTCACAAACGTCAAAATATCAAAAAATGACATGCCTACTATGAGAAGGAAAATGGAAAGTATAGGAGCAATGAACCGATTTTAAAATCGATTTTTCATTATAATAAAATAATTTTCTCGTGAAAAATAAAATCTTGTATGCACCACGTGCGTAACTAGATCCTAACGCCCATCAGGCGTTAGGATCTATATAACGCACTCAGTACATAAATAACTAATATACAAATCAATGTATCAAATGAAAAAATTCCATGAAATTGAAATAAAATTAAATATACGTACTTTTGTTCTTGATTTAAAATCGTAAACGATTCGGTTGCTGCTCATCCTACTTTCATTTGTACTGAACTTGAAACAGAAGACTAAACAACTTAAAAACCCTTTTTTCTCCGATCGTGGGAAAAGTGACACTATTTTGACGTGTTTTCTATGCGCAAAGCTCAACATTCCAGAATAGTGGTCAGTTGCTAAGCAATTAGAAAATAACAGTGCGGTAATATTCTTACCGCACTGCTGTAGCGTGCGGTAATGTAGCAAATGGATTATTACATTAAAATGAAACAAAGTATGGTTTTAATTTTTATAATTGTTGTTAATATTTACATTTTTTGTATCCTGTAGCTTGACGTTTTAAAACTGCTCTCAGTTTTTGGTACTGGGCACTATTAATATTATTTTTAACAGACAAAGTTGATTGAAGCATGGAATAATGTGCCCACAACGTCGAAGATTTCATTGTTTTAGCCAATTCAGCAACATACGCCATCAGTACATTCTCAGAAAAGGATACACTGTTGTTTTTTCTACAAAAATTCATGAAGCGTTGGTACGCAAGTTCATACTTCTCTCTGGATTTCGCCGGAAGTAAATTAAGTGAAGCCCCGTTCGCGGCTTCTACTAGTTCAGGAGTCGTGCAAGACAACAAATAATCACTATCAGTGTTCATGTTTACTAATTCTTTTTTAATTTCTTATAAAATACAAGGAATCAAACAAAACCGGCTTTAAAATTATTTTACTTTTGTCATAACAGCGTAATTTCCATGGTTACCACTTCTATATTTCAATATGAACATAGAGAAACCTATTTAAACTTACTTGATTACATCTTGGATGAAATATTTTTTAATTAATTAATTTTTTAAATGTAAATCAACGATCGGAGA
>JARQZK010002416.1:0-15000 GCA_030704885.1 Cynegetis impunctata | reverse complement strand
CCAAACTCCCAGTGGACGCCATTTAAAAATTGATTATAACAATGAAGGGAATAAATGAATAACAATTGTTTCATTCTATGTCGACTACTAATATCCAAGCGCGCATTACCTAGCCCAACATTGCTTTATTGATCAAAAATAAGCTGTCTACCCACGTAGAGAGAGATAGCTATAGATCGACCTATTTAACTAGTTATCGTAAACACCAACGGATAACTCCCGTTTGTAAAGCGACGAAAAAATATCACGTTCGGGTGGGTGGTTGTTTGTTTTCGTCGTCTCACATCTTAATAAAAGCCGAAAAATAAATTTGTACCCCTTTTATTTCTGGTGAACTACTTTCAAGTTTCATTACGTACTATTCGGAAAGTGCATGTTGGTAACATATCAACTGATGCTGATGAAGTAAACTTATTATAGAATATATTAATGTTTTATTCTATTCAAAGAAATCCGGTTTGGATAGTTTTATTATATTTGATTACACCTAAGCCACGAGATACTGTCGATATGCTCAGTTGTAAAGGACCCCGCACATTTAGTTAGAAAAAATGACGACAGCTAAATTCGCTAATTTTTGGATATATCATAGATACTGGCCAGCTATGAAACAAATCAATTTTAAATTCTGTTCTCACGACTGGTTTGGGATATAGAGTGGTCCAAATGTCAATGTCTCGATAAACCATCTTTACAATTTTAGAAAATGCTGTTAACATACAGACTTTCTGTGAAATGCGATAACCTCAGTGGAAAGCTATAGCTTGACGATAGTCACTCATATAACTCAAAATTGAGTCCGACATATACAGGCTGTTTACTCGATGGGTTTGTGTACACGGTTTCAAATTCGACAATTATGTTTTAAAAGGCTTTATTTCTCACTTAATAATAACAAAGGATACCCCAAATAGAAGACGGAAAGTACAACTGTCTACCATGTACAATTTAGAAAGAAGGATGGTCTAATTTGACATCACCGAATTTTTCTTCTTTATATTTTGTACAGGGATTATTTGTGAGGTACTGGAAAAATAAAAGAGTTCATTGCCAAATCGAATAGTTAAAAAACAGGCCACATTAATGTTAAAACTAAAGTTCATATACCGTATGTTCGTTTCCCAATGTCGAAAAATGAGAGTGCATCTAATGATTCTAATGGGACTGATTGTATTTCAACGAGACAAGTAAGAATAGTATATTCAGTTTGTATTGTTCAGGGTGGTTTGGAATCGCTTCTTCCAGATCCATAGACTCACTTTTCAAGATACAGGTACAGTGAAATACGATCTTTGACCAAAAGTCTAGTATCCTGAATGAATATCAATTGAAATCGCGTTGTTTACCGAATCTATAATTTTAGTAAAAGGATATTTCACGTGCGGGAGCATACCAGAATAACCAAGGTACCACAACACCATTGCCACATGAGCACATATTCCAAGTGTTCTTGGACCTGATTTACAGGTACAGGTACAGTAGATTTACAGGTACAGTAGTAGTCGACACCGACTCTCGGTCATTAATTTGAATCCATAGTTGATAATTTGTAACATTTTTATATCTCGAAAATAGTCTCAACCTAACAAGGTCAATATCGAGATGAGCTTCATCAATTTCTAAATTAATATCTTGATCACTTCAAGACGAAAAATAATTAATACATTTTTATCTACGAGGTATGCCTGTAAAAATGAACATTTGGTATAAAAACGTCAGTTTCAACATGATATGTATTTTTTATAGACTATTCGACTTACTTACTCTCCAGTACCTCACAAATAAAAAGTTTTCAAGTAATAAAGAAAAAAATTCTGTGATTTTAACTTTTGGACCACTTTTTTTTCTAAACTATACATGTTGGAAAGCTGTATTTTGTTTCACTGTTTTAGATATCGTTTTTTATCAATGAGCATAGAAATAGAGTTTTTTGGCATAAAACTGTCGAAGTTGAAGCCGCATACACAAACTCATCGAGTAAACAGCCTGTATATGCCGGGCTCATTTTCAAAGTATTTGGATGGCTTCCTTTAAAGAACGTTTTTTCGGTGAAGTTATCATATTCCTGTAAAAATTTGTATGTTAACATCATTTTCTGAAATTATGAATATGATTTTTTTGGACATATATATTTGGACCACTCTATATCCTAAACTAGTCGTGGGAACAGAATTTAAAATTGATATGTCGTGAAGGTAGCCAGTATCTACAATATATCCAAAAATTAGCGAATTTAGCTGACGTTATTTTTTCTAACTAAATGTGCGGGGTCCTTTAAAAAAACTCGTGAGCAGCAGAGCTCCGTCACTAAAGTCATATTTTTCGCGCGAAATGCATCGCGAGAGAGAGTGATTCTAACGGATTGAATCATATTTTGAAAAATAACGCTTGAATGGCAAATCGAATTAAACAGTAGAAAATAATTTATCGTATCAAAAAAAAAAAAATCGCGAGGTGCTTCGTGCTTTAGGAAAAAAGTTAAAATCAACAAAGGAACGTACCTCAACGTCAACGAAATCCACTCAACCGTCTATTGTGAAAAAAATTTCCCGAAGTACTGTTAGCGAAGCAGGTCGAGATATGATTTGAACAGAATGGTCCCCACGCGGGGCAGCGCGACTGATGAAAATGGTTGAAACTACCAAAAGGTGATCCTCCTCTGGGTGCCGGGGCACGTCGGAGTGAAGGGTAATGAACAAGCAGACGCCCTGGCACGAAAGGGTGCGTCATTAATCGGGCCAGAACCTTTCTGCGGACTTGGAAAATCTTACATTACATAAAGTGAACAAGGAAAATTCTTTAATAATTTAAAAAATTATCAAACAACTTTCCAAGGAAGCTGGTTATACGTATTCAGCAACGCAAAATCTGCATTCACAATCGAACGGTGAATTATAGAAATTGTCAAGTCACCCCGACTCAAAATCTGCATACAGCTGTTTCGATCTTATTAGATCTCATCAGTGCAGCTTATTTGACTCGGAGTGAATTAACAAATCTCTAATTGTTCCCCAATAGAAATCGTGGTCAGTAACACTGGTCGGATAACAATCCAGAGCGCCATCCCACCAAATATATTGGGAAACAACAATTCACCGCTTAGACTGAAAATGCAGAATATCTTTGGTACATATAATATATATTGTCATATTCTTATATTTTATGCGCATGTAGCATAATTTGTTATCTGGATACATCTGTGATATATGACCCTGTATCTACTAACATTTTAATTGGTACTGAATTTAGTTTCAAATTTATAAAAATTGGATCAGCGATTACATCATTTTCATTTACAGTATTAATATTGAAAAAATCATACTCGTATTTTTGGTTATCCACAGTTTCAGTATCAACTTTTTCCTCTAATAAATGAAAATTATTCTTACTAGGTTTAAATTCATCATTAAATTTTTTTTGTTTCTTCCAACAAGCGGTTACCAAATGACCTTTGATATTGCAAAATGTACATTTTTGAAACCTATATCTACATTGTTTAGCCAAATGATTATTTTTAAGACCACAACATAAACAAGTAAATTTTCTTTTATTTATAAAGGAATTATTATTCGATGTATTGATACCACCTGCACTGTTGTGTCTCGGTCGAGATTCTCTTGATACCTTCCCTTCTGTTGTGAAGTCCTTCTTTGGCTGTTGTCGAGTACTGCGAAGAAAATTCAACGTTACCTCCTCTGTTCGGAGAAGAGTTGCGCATCGCCTCCCTTTCTGCCGATCCTCGTGCTACTGCGATTTTCACTGCGTCACTGAAATCCAGTTTTTCTTGACGAAATAATTCCATTTTAACGTTTTTATCTCTGCTGCCATTCACGAACTGATCTCTTAGTGATTTCTCTAAATTTTCGAAGTTACAATTGACCGATAGTCGTTTTAATCGGACAACGAATTCACTTACAGATTCATTAGGAGCTTGCCTTGTAGAATTAAATTTGCCTCTTTCAGAAATTTCTGATGGTTTTGGTTGTAGATGATTCGATACTGATTTAATTATTTATTCATAACTAAGTTCTTTCGGTTTTACCGGTAACGCTAATGATCTGATTAGTGAATAAGAATTTACGCATACTTTTGTGAGTAGTTCCGCCACATGTTTTGATGAATCAATGTCATTTGCCATGAAATATAATTCTCACCGTTCTATGAAGGTTTCCCAGTCATCCTGATGTAGTTGAAACTCAATTTTGCACTTTGCTGCCATTTTAATTTTTCTTGAATGATTCACTGCAGCCTTAGGTTCGTCACACTTTTCTATGTTTTTCGAATACTTCACGGAGACCGGCTTTGATGCTTCTCGCGTGGTACGTGTTTGCAACTGCGCACTACTTAGGAGTTCTTTTTGTAATTCTTCTAAATCTAAGTTTTTCCTGAATTCGACTTCGAGCACCGAAAAATGTTCTCTCACCGACGATTTCGTTAATTTTTCCACCCAACTAGAGTCATTTAACGATTTCGATCGAGCAATATCAGCCAAACACGAGCGTAATGCGTCCACTTTCCACGTGTCGTCTACTTTTTCACCAAGCACTATTAATTGGTCTATTAACCCTCTCGGTCACGAATTTAAACTATTGGAGCAAAAAATCTGAAATTTACTGTGATGCAACTTATGATTTTTTGAAAATTTTTGATGGTTAATTCAGATTTTCAAAATGCTCCGTTTGGGCACTATGACATGTCCCCAATTGAGGACATCATGAGCTGATGGGCACTATGACATGTCCCCAATTGAGGACATCATGAGCTGATGGAAGACAAAAAATTTTCAGAAATATGTTCAGAGGGTAAAATATTAATATGTTTTATTAAAATAACATTACAGGGTATGGTATTTCATGAATGGTCCATTTTCGAAGTACTAAAATGTATAAAATTCAACTTTTGCAGAAATAAAATAAAAATGCTGTTATATTTACCTAGATGTTGCGTTTACCGCTAGCTCACAATGTCCTCAAATTAGGACACCACACTTTCAAAAATCGCTGATTACAATATGCACAAAAATCACCAAACACAATTACTTTGGAACAAGTCTACACTTATTGTGAACGTGAACAAACAGTTTTCAAACACGTGGTCTAACGAATATAACTAACAAAAAAATAAACAGTAGAGCGCTACACTGCTGTCACAGCTACCCTACGGAAACCTATATTTCAAATGAATGAATTTTTTTTCCATCAGCTTGTAGATGGCAGCACATATATTCATTTGGAAGTATATGATGTCCACAACTGAGAACAATGTGACAGAGAAGTAAGAGCAAGCGGCACTTCATAGGAAAAAATCCAAAGTAGGTTGTCCTCAATTGAGGACAAGGTGAGCGAGAGGGTTAATTCCGCTTTTGAAAGACTATACACCCATGAAACGCCAATTTTCATCATCCTCGTCGCCACATTGTCGTATCTTCGTGAATCATTCGATGTAATAATAATAATAACTTTAATTATCGTATACGTTTATTGAATCTCACTTATATCACCTCCGATACTTCACTGAAGAAGCGGTACAATCACAGATGTATCCAGATAACAAATTATGCTACATGCGCATAAAATATAAGAATATGACAACTATATATATATATATATATATATATATATATATATATATATATATATATATATATATATATATATATATATATATATATATCTATATATATATATATATATATATATATATATATATATATATATATATGAATATATATATATATATATATATATATATATATTCCTATATGTATATATATATATATATATATATATATATATATATATATATATATATATATATATATCACACACATGGGAAATGTTTGGAAAATCGTGGTCTAGGAGGTCTAAAATGGACGAAAAAAATACTTCCGCACATGGTCACATTTCCTTCGATACACTGCAATAGTATGTATTTCGTGGGATAAAATACGACTAATAAAACTTAATATCTGAAGGGTTATCATACCCTTTCGTTGAGATAACTCTTCTGAATGATATCCTTCAATGTTTTTCTTTCAACAAAATATAGAGCAGATATGACGTCGAGGCGAGGTTATTACATTTTTTCACCGATATTTCATCTAACACTATTTTAAGTTAACGTGTCAGTAGTGTATATTGAAATGTAAAGAAAAAATAGTATCGTTAGATTTTTGTTTGACATTAATATCAGAAGGGTGTAATACAAATATTTAGTCACAGAATGCATTTGGACAGGAACATCGATTCTCACCCATAGAGAATCTAATGCCGAGGCTCCATCGGCATGACTCCACATGCCGAAAGATTATATCGTGTTCAATATTTCAACCGCACTTGCTCGGTCAACATAAATAATTACACACGGTATGAGTTTCTAGGAAACTTAATTCATCGTGTCCTCCTTGGGGCCCGTGGAGAGACTCCGGGTTAGTTGGTAGTCACTTCTGTGCGTTTGAACGTATGAAGCTTCCAAGGTAGCGGACAAATTTCCAATTCTTTTTAAACAGCTTTCAGAACTGGGCGGTGCAGCTAGTTTGTAACGACTATTTTAAATATCGATCTGTTACTTTGGGAAACATGCCTATTGACGGGACAGGCAGTGATTCTATCCTCTTCGTTGTATTAAGAACTCAGGCAATTGAGCGTAATAAATGGAAAATATAATTTATTAAAATAATGGTTAATAATAGCGATTCACACATTTATTAAAAGAAATAATGCATGACGCACGTTTCGGTGGAACTTCAGCTTCTTCAGATGCTAATTGCAAACTAATTGTTTTTCTGTTATATCGAAAACAAGACATAAAGAGATGACAAATTGTGTAGAAGGGGTGAATAGGAAGATGGTTACAAATAATTATTAAAATAGGAAAAACTAATTCTGAACTGCTAGTCAGGTAGTTCGGTAATTTTGAAAAGATTGAGAGGGGGCTTGAGGTATGATCGATTTGGCTATTCAATAGGAAACCGGAAAGCTTGTATTCATTTATCTGTAATGATTCTAAAAAATCAAGTTTAATTCCCTTACTTTCAGCATTTTATATTTCAAAATCGTATTTGAATGTGTGATTTTCTTGGATTAAATGGTTTGCATAATGTGAATCCGACTTTTGATTAACAAAGCTACGTTTGTGTTCTGAAATTCTAGTTTGAAAACTTCTGAAAGTTCTACCGATGTAAAACTTATCACAATCACCACAATTAATTTTATAAACTCCTGATTTTTATCTTTTTGAATTTTGGATTTATTATTTTTTATATGATTTCCTAAATTATTACCAGTACGATAAGCAATGTTAATGTTGTGCTTAGATAAGAAAGATTTAGGTTTTCTACTTGAATTTCCGATGAAAGTGAGGCTGTTATATTTGATATTCACTGTTATATTTGATTATCACAATCACCACAATTAATTTTATAAACTTCTGATTTATTATCTTTTTGAACTTTGGATTTATTATTTTTTATATGATTTCCTAAATTATTAACAGTACTATAAGCAATGTTAATGTTGTGCTTAGATAAGAAAGATTTAGGTTTTTTACTTGAATTTCCGATGAAAGTGAGGCTGTTATATTTGATATTATTTTTAGTAAGGGGGTACACCTGGCTAATTTCATTTTTGAACAACTTTTTATCTATCATATTGTCTATTATTATGGGATCATAATTATTATTCACGGCAATTTGATTAATTATATTTTTCTCGATGTTAAAATTGGCGTTTAAAAGTGGAATATTTACTTAACGATGTACATACTATTGAAAGCTGCCATTTTGTGTTGGAATGGATGTAGGGAAGTACTATGTATGACGCTATCAGTGTGTGATGGTTTGCGAAAAATTGAAAAATTATATTTATTATCTTCTATTTACCCCTTCTACACAATTTGTCATCTCTTTATTTCTTGTTTTCGATATAACAGAGAAACATAGTTAGTTTGCCATTAGCATCTGAAGAAGGTGAAGTTCCACAGAAACGTGCGTCATGCATTATTTCTTTTAATAAATGTGTAAATTGTTATTATTAACCATTGCATAGTTTTACTAGTTGGAGGTCACAATTACAGTCAATTTTAATAAAATGTTTTACTCTAAATATCACAAATCAATATTATTACGCGTTTCGCGTAATACATTATTCCATAATTAAATATTATTTGAAAACGACATTAGTCGAAACGCGCAATAATATCAAGTTGTGATATTTAGAAGTAAAATATTTTATTAAAATTGACTGTAACTGTGACCTCAACCTAGTAACAGTCTACTCCTACTATATAATGAAATTGGTCAGTAAAAATTGAAGAAAAAAAAAAAATATATATATATATATATATATATATATATATATAATATATTTATATATATATATATAATTATATATATTAATATTTATATATATATATATATATATATATATATATATATATATATATATATATATATATATATATTTTTTTTTTTTCTTCTATTTTTACTGACCAATTTCATTATATAGTAGGAGTAGACTGTTTACTAGGTTGTGACCTCAACCTAGTAACAGTCTACTACTCCTACTATATAATGAAATTGGTCAGTAAAAATTGAAGAAAAAAAAAAATTATATATATATATATATATATATATATTATATATATATATATATATATATATATATATATAATATATATAAATATATATATAGATTTATATATATATATATATATATATATATATATGTATATATGTACATATATACACATATATATATTCAAATATAGCTTCATCCACAAAACTATTAAAATTTTTACAAATTATGCACAAAATTACATATATTTCATTGTGCCTGCTATTTGAAACATAATATTCAACGAAAAGAACTCCATTACAACTGTATCTCCCACTACAGTTTTCGTCTGTTTTACTCAAAACTTGAACAATCTCAAACTAATTATTAGTTCCTTTCTTTTCTTAATGTTTCAAGGTTTGCGAATTCCCACAGCTTATCCAGATTGTGTTAGGAAGTCGCAATTTTTTACTTGTATTTGAGTTCATGTTGAGGACGGTCACTGAAGAAGTATAAACTGTTTCACGTTTAAAACTTTGAATTTTGTGGTTTTTCATTGGTTTGAGGTTTTGCGCACCTTCACAAATTCTACTGATTGAATTAGAGGTTTAAAATTGGATACGTAGACCGTAGACTATGCTGATGGTAAGTAAGTGCATAATGGAAGTTTTAAAATGTATACTTACTCGGCTTATATTAGATATAATAGATAGATAGATAATTTATTCATGCTACAAAGAAATCAACCCTACATATGTCACAACAAATATTCACAAGTATTATAAGCAATATTAAAATAGATCCAATTCACTTTATTGATATCATCAAAGAAATCAGTATATATGCGTCATGACAATATAGAATACAACAAATACAATGTCACACATTAAAATCAGTGAAATTGAACTTGAAGAAGTCATCAGTGCTGTAAACTGCTTTACCTAGCAAAAAAGATTTAACAGTTGATTTAAATTTCAACAAAGGCAAATCCTTCACTGCTCGTGGAAGATTATTATAATATTTTATAGCCAGGAATTCCGGTCTGCTCTAACACTTTCCTAGTCTGCAATGTACCGAGACATAGTCCGCCCTGTTTCTTGTGCCATGTTCGTGTACATCCTTGTGTGTACCGAGGTTATTTTTTTGTTTTCCAAATAACAGACACTCTATCACATACAATGAAATATAACAAAGACTGTGGTGTCGTCTGCAAACAGTACACAGTTACCTAACTGTTGATCAAGGGGTATCATTAATAAATATTATAAATAGAATTGGCCCCATGATTGATCCTTGTGGGACTCCAAAATCCACTTTAGTTGGTGTGGACAACACCCCATTTACATTCACAACCTGGCATCGTTTCTGCAAATATGAGTGGACTAGCCGGATACTTTCATCGCTGAATTTATATACTCGCCGAGCTTCTCAAGCAGCAGTTCATGCGACACACAATCAAATACCTTGCTTAAGTCACAAAAAAACGCAGAAACACAACACTGGTTTTCAAATCCATCAATAATATTATCTAAAAGTTCTAGGATAGCATGTATCGTGTTCCTACCCTGTCTGAAACCATACTGACAATCAGAAAAAAGATTATTTATTTCAAAGAAATCTGCCATCTGAGTCGCCTTTGCCTTCTCAAATATCTTGGAAACAATAGACAACAAGGAAATTGGCCTATAGTTGTTCACGTGATTAACATTACCCTTTTTAAATATTGGTGAGACTAGAGCACTTTTAGAACTTCTGGGAATAAATTGTCACGTATGCACAGATTTAGAAGTTCTGTAAGAGGTACACGCAGGTAGGTGTAAATTTGTATATTTTGAAGTTTTTTGTCATCCTCGCAACTATTACGTAAAATTTCATACATTTTTATTCTTATTCAAGCATTTTGTAGGCTCTCCTAGTTAACCTAAGCGGTAAAGAAGTTATATGTGAAAAAGAAGTTTAGGGTAAAATACGACTTCAGTGTTGGAGCTCTGATGCTCAGCTTTTTTATTTTACCACAATGTAGCAAACAATGTTTCATATGATCAATTCGAAACCAGAAATTCTGAATCTATTACTACAGAATGAATAGAACACTGAAAGTCGCAACGACAATTGTATTTATAACCTACAAACAGCTGAAGAAAATGTAGTGTGTGTTTGATTTATGTAAAAACTCCTAAATACAAAATTTTTACGTAGAAATACATTTTTGACTTAGCCAGGGGCGGCTATTCAAAGGCGGCTAAGGAGGCTAAGCCTCCTCCTCAATAATATTCCGTGTATCACTACTATATTATATTGAATAGTCAGCATTCAGCATATTCATATTAATCAAAATCATATTATTTTATGCACCTACCTTCCTTTCAACCTACATTATATAATGGTATTTACATTTACTGCATTTCATTCATTTCAAGATTTGTGGCAACGCTGCGGAGGCTTAAAAAGGTATATCCTCAGCGTTCATTATGCCTGCCACAGAAAAGCAAACAACGGTGCGAATACTGCCAATAAATACTTCATTGCAATAGAAAAGCAAAACACATGTAAATGGCAACACTGATAGGAACCCAGTCTCATACAATGTCGACCAATCACAACAATAGAATTTCGGGTAAAATCGAGTGAATTCGTTGGAAAGCATTAATTTAATCGTAGTGTGATCGTAGTGACTAATGGCCGAAAACAGCTTGTTCACTTATATTGCTCGCGTATTGTTTTAAAATGAGTTTGGTTACTGAAGTTAATTTCAAAAATTTCAATGGTGACTTAGTGGAATATTTGTTATCCCATAACTCTAGTGCACTAATTTATGGGAATAAAGTTTTGATAAAAACATTGCGACCTACCCCTGAATTAAACAATTTGGTGCAGCGTAACAGACAACAAAACCGCGGTTTCAATACAAGAAATTATGAGAGACATCCTTGCCTAACCGGATCACAGGTAAAAAATAAATTATTTTGTTGGCAGTGTTTACTTTTTACTAGGGAAAATGTCTTTGTTTGGGGCCGTTTAGGATTTGACGATTTAAAGAATTTATCACGTTCTTTGGACAGGCACGAAAAATCCCAGGAACATGTCGTGTCGCGGATCAAATTTAAATTGCTTGGAAAACAAAACATAATTAATGTTATTGATACTTGCTGGGCAATAATTGATTAATTCCTCGAATAGGTAGCAAATTTGTTAAGTAGGTAGGTAGGTACCTATTTTGTGAAAGAAAGAAAAATTTGATGAATAGATTAATTGGCTGAGAAGAGTTTTTGTGAATATTGTAAATAGGAGTTGAAGGTCTCAAGGTAGACACTCGAAAGTGAAAAAAAATTTTTTCCAAACAAATAAATAGCTCAGGATGCTTGCTTTACTTTGATTTTCTTTAAATTATAAGGCGGTTGGCCTCGAAATCCTAAAAATTTTCGCCTATAGTGTATTTTTTAACACCTCTTGTAGCCTCCTTAAACCAAAACCTCACGAGCCGCCACTGTTAGACACATATTTGTTATTGGGTAGTATTATTCACTTATTTTGAGGAAGAACCCTTTATGAAATTCTGATATTATCTGATTTCAAAAATAGGTAAATTTATCTGCTTACTGAACATATATGACTTTATAATTTTTTGCTACTTTTTGTTCAAAATATTTCATTGCAAATTTGAGAAATATTAGAATTTGATGAGAATTAACAAATTCAGCATCATATCAACAGAATACTTGCTATCATATTACTTATACTTTTTTATTCCGAAATTAAATTCGTGCTACAAGTTCTGTGATAACTCACCTGAGCATATAAATTGACAAATAATGTTACCTCGATATTGTGAAGTCCCACCGAACCATAGTGAATCGGATCAGCTCTTCAAACATCCAAACTCTAGTTGTCCAGTTTCGATCAATTACTCACAGAGTTTCCCACCGAGCATAACATTTTTTTCAGAATTCAATTGCTTGAGATTCTGTTGTCGGGCCGAAGCCGACAGTTATAAGAATTCATGTAGGCGGACTGGACGTCGGTTATCTTTCTCAAACTTTCATATTTATCCTAGAGCTTTATCGAGTTCAGTGATTCTTTTTTAGTCTCACTCGTTCTTCAATGATGTTGACAGCGTAAAATTAGATGTGATATATTTTATTATTTATGAATTGTCACTACATGAAGAAGCAGATGCAGTAATATGGATCAATATCTATAAAGGTATCCATATATATATTATATATATATATATATATATATATATATATATATATATATATATATATATATATATATATATATATATATATATATAAATATATTTATATTTATATATATATATATATATATTTATATTTAATCTTTTGATAATTATTAGCAATAACAGGCTGGCTGAATCTTAAAAAACTCGTTTTTATCAAAAATTTGACGACTCACCATGACATTCGCAAATGAAATTTCTTTGACATTTATTGAATTGAAAAAATTAAATAAAACAAGGATGATATGTATATGAAATTCAGTCTTATATTAATATACAAAATTCTTCTCATTAGATCGTAAGGGAAACAAAGAAACCTTTACCTACGTAATGTTTGAAAATAATAATAATAGGGTACTATTTATCTAACAACAAAGAAATTAGTTATGGGAAAACATTAAAGAAGTGGAGTAGAATTATCGGAATAGTACGCTTATATGGAAGCAGCCGTTGACACGTGTTTCGGACTCTTTGGTCCTCATCAGAACGGCGTAGCTAAGTATTGGATTGAAAATTTGGAGATGAAAATAGTCTAATAAATAAAATCCTCTGTTATGGAAGAAAATCACTTATTTGTGGTTTATTGTTTGAACTCTCCGGTATGGGAGATTTGGTCAAACTTTGCCACGGAGGCGATTAATTCCATCCGAGAGATCTCAGAAAGAGTAAATTAATATTAAAAAAGAAAATTAGTTTTGGGAAAATATTAAACAAGTAAAGCAAAAATTATCGGTATAGTTCGTTTATATGGAAGTAGCCGTTTTTAATGAAATTTTTATAATAAAATCCTCTGTTATGGAAGAAAATCACTTATTTGTGGTTTAGTGTTTGAACTCTCCGGTATGGGAGATTTGGTCAAACTTTGCCACGGAGGCGATTAATTCCATCCGAGAGATCTCAGAAAGAGTAAATTAACATTAAAAAAGAAAATTAGTTTTGGGAAATATTAAACAAGTAAAGCAAAAATTATCGGTATAGTTTATATGGAAGTAGCCGTTTTTAATGAAATTTTTTATTTATTTAGAATTTCAAATCTTTTAAAAAAAGGGTACTTACAGTTTA
Source organism: Cynegetis impunctata (assembly GCA_030704885.1). Taxonomy (NCBI): domain Eukaryota; kingdom Metazoa; phylum Arthropoda; class Insecta; order Coleoptera; family Coccinellidae; genus Cynegetis; species Cynegetis impunctata. Next base: position 1,143 of record JARQZK010002416.1, on the reverse strand, counting down.
AAACTCTCAGCTTAAGTTTAGGATCATTGCCATATTTTCAGCTTGCAATATTTAATTATTTATTCGAATTGTTGTTGCCTGTGATCTATTTTTAATCTTTTGATAATTATTAGCAATAACAGGCTGGTTGAATCTTAAAAAACTCGATTTTATCAAAAAGTTGACGCCTCACCATGACATTCGCAATTGAAATTTCTTTCACATTTATTGATTTGAAAAAATTGAATAAAACAGGGCTGCTTTGTATATGCTATTCAGTCTAATATTAATATTCAAAATTCTTATCATTAGATCGTAAGGGAAACCAAAGAAACCTTTACCTACGTAATGTTATTGCTAATAATTATCAAAAGATTAAAAATAGATCACAGGCAACAACAATTCGAATAAATAATTATATATATATATATATATATATATATATATATATATATATATATATATATATATATATATATATATATATATATATATATATATATATATATATATATATATATATATATATATATATATATATAACATATATATATATATATATATATATATATATATACATATATATATATATATATATATATATATATATATATATATATATATATATATATATATATATATATTTATCTTATATATAAAATTCTCGTGTCACAAAGTTCGTTCCCATACTCCTCCGAAACGGCTTGACCGATTCTCATGAAATTTTGTGAGCATATTGAGTAGGTCTGAGAATCGGCCAACATCTATTTTTCATCCCCCTAAATGTTAAGGGTAGTCCAACCCTAAATTTTTTATTTTATTTTTTTAGACAAAATTTTTTGTTTTTATTTTTTTATGATAAAACATACAAAAATACATACAATCCATTTCACCCTTCTACGATCAACCCTTTTTTTTATTTGTTAAACTCCTTCGAAATGACTCGACCGATTCTCATGAAATTTTGTGTGCATATCGGTTAGGTCTGAGAATCCGACAAAATCTATTTTTCATCACCCTAAATGTTAAGGCTAGTCCACCCCTTAATTTTTTTCTTTATTTTTCTGACAACATTTTCTGTTCTATTTTTTTATGATACAGCATTCAAAAATATATACAACACTAAATTTTCACCCCTTTTCGATCAACCCCTATTTAGATAGA